>JACEFZ010007767.1:0-21768 GCA_014155875.1 Cepaea nemoralis | reverse complement strand
GGGGGAAAAAAAATGAAAGCGGATAATTACTGAAAATCACCAGCACCATCATCCTCAAGTAATGTGTAGGTGATTGCACCTTGTCATACATGTAACTGTAACATATTTGTAGACGGATGCATTTGTTGTATTGGCAAATGTAAAGGTAATAAAACAATGTATCTTCTCTTGTAAATACGCTTTGCTTTGTACAAAATTGAAGTTTAAAAATAAATATGTCTAAAGACAACATATCGTTTCTCGGTATTTTGGCTAAGATACAAGTGTAGATGTATCTACACATTATGTGGTCATTGTGAAGAGGCGGTCATCCAAACAGGAAATTGAAATTACTGACCACTAGCAATGGCAGACGTTCCAAGTGGACCACCTAATGGACTGAAATACACAATGGGACAAAGACGCCTTTAAAATACAAATCAAAGTGTAGCATCTGCACTCTGTCTTGCTAGGGCCACTAGCATAGGCGGTCATTCGAATGACACAGGGGCGTGGAACCTCATGGGGCAGCTCGGTACCTAGGGAACCGAGAGCGCTTAAAAATGTGCAGATTTATCTAACTTGATCTGGACGGAATGGTCATCCAAACTGAGAAACACGAATGGATAAGAACGCGTGTTCTTAAACACTCGGTGTGCTGATGCCGAGGTAAGGGGTTAAACCACTACACCGGATATTTGGACTAAAATGTAGACATCTCGTCCTTGACTTGGGGACGTAAATTGCAAGTATCACTGAAGTCGGAGTGGGTTCGCCTGGTAGAGACGGACACTTTAAATAGGGAAAGCTAATTCACACGAAACATTCAGTTAGACGCTACTGCAAGTGGTGTTTATATGCTACGATTGATTTAAAAAAAAAAAAAAAAAAATTAAAAAGAAACTGACCACTAACACTGGCAGACAGGCCTTGTGGATTGTGATGGGCTGGCAGGCTTATAGTGGGATTAAGAGGCCTTAACAATGCATGTAACTGGTAATAACAGCATGCATAGTAGCATGCACATTTGACTCAAAATATACTGTGTGTACTTCAAGTGGCTCCAAATCCGATATAAAGTTACTGAACTTCCTTTGGAGTGGTTGATACACTAAATTAAGTTAACTACATTGCTAATACAGTACAACATCGATTGGGGTGTCTGGGATGGCAGACATTGGTAGTACCGTTGGTAAGATGTTTGTCATGCCCTTTTTGGGGACCAATTCTCGCTGTCCAAACCTGATACCCAGCTCAAGTCTGTGGCTCCTAGTAGCGGTCAGAATGTGACAGTGGCCACCCCTCCCCCCGGGCAACAGCTGTGACAGGCTGGCTAAACAAGGCGTCGGTAACTGATTGGGCCTCAGACCAATGGGTGAACTAGGGTATGTCTACCCAGCATGTGAAGACAGGATTCGGCAGACTGAGCGGAAGACATCATTGATGATTCAACGGGCAAGACGTCGTTTACTTGCAAAGCGTTGTGGGACATGATGGGCACAGCAAGGCACGTAGAGCGCCCTAGTCATCCACTGCACCTGTATTCGTGTCATTCGTCTTGACTTGCCTTGCCACTGGATTCAGATGAACTCAGGCGAGAGAGTGTGGTTGACGAATTGTGCACTCTTCCACACTTCATTTCTTTCTTCCAGTTCATCGCGCAAGTCATTCTTCATCCAACTTCATCAATCACATTTAAGCCCTGTGGCGAAGGGCGAGCCGCGAAGCGACAGTCGTGGGTACGCTGGCAGTCGTAGTGCCAGACTTGCAGAAAGGCAGCTCATGCCACATGGTGGTCTTCTACAGACCGGAGCAGCAGTGGGATTCGGCGGCCCCCTGAGCGACTGCACCGCCCTCTGTAGGAAAACGCTGCTCACCCCCAAAGCACGAGAAAGGGGCTAAAACGGTGCGCTAATCATTGTTAGCTCCAACATTACCTAACCAGCTGGCCTCGTTTGGTGGGTATCCCTTTCTGCGGTCGACATATAACTAAAGTAAAAATAGGTAAAGCAAACAAAAATAATGCCAATCCATATTCCTAAACCATCATTTGTTGTTGTTGTTGTTGTTGTTTCGCATGTAGTGTCTTTGGGTCTTTCTTTCTTTTGCGATAGGGATTTAGATGGTAAATGATCACCTGGAACAATCTAAGATAATAAGTGACTGCAGTAGTCTTATGTCTGCCTATTTTCTATTCTATTGATTACTGACGATTTGAAAATCGCCAGTCTTCAATTTTTTAAAAAATAATTTTAAAATTTAAACATTTTATTTTTTTAATTGCGTCCTTTTGTGTTGTCTTCTTGTTTGTTCCTTTCTTTTGGTGTGTTACATTGGCTATAGAAGGTTTATGTCAGTTATGTTATTTTGTGTTGAGGAATTTCTCGTATGAGAAGAGGGAAACATCTTGACCGTGTACACCAATAGCTGCTGTTGGTGTTATAGCTGGTCATCTACTAGAACATGCATTTGTCCAGTGATTATATTGACGACACGTAGGACAATGTGTCATTCTACCCAGCATCAGAATCAATATTCTGTTATTATGGTTAGTAATACAGCTGTGTAGGTCAGTATGTGACGGGCCATTTCCTTTTTTGAGTTGCACCCCACTTACCGGCCCCATTTGTCTGCCTGAAGACCGCAGTCTGGTCACCACCTGCGACAATGTGCACATGTTTTTAACTCCTTCTGGAGTAATCGTGACAGGCAACCGGTGACTGATCAGCCTGTCTCTTTCTCTAGGTGCTCTAGTGATATGTAAATCTCTAGGATTAGTATAGATAACGATATACCGTGTAACTTGTCATACATGGCTTTCTGCGCTTCTGTTGACAGGTGACAGTATTATCTCATGGCAACCTCGAACCTATACAGGTCTATGATTCCCTCAAAAGGCACAACTTGTGGACATGTTAAGGCACCACCAATAAACGCTAGCGTTGATTTAGCAGCAGCCCCAGGACCAGTTATAGAGCAACCTATAGTACCAAGCTGATGAAGTTGCATACCTTCGTAGTCGCCCCATGGAACGGCAAATGCAGCTGTTTTTGAAATAATATCGATTAATTGTCGTTTTTGTTAATAGTACTTCAAAGGAAAAACTCACAATATCCTTTAAAATATCAACTCCAAAGACAAAACTCAGAGTATATCCTTACCATGAATGGAATCTACGGAAACCATTATTCACCGGAAAAATAGTACAGGGTGTTATATGAAAACTTAGAAGTGTGATAGAAATGACAAGAACTATGCCATTGTCTTGTAACCTGTCAATACCGTTATTAGGGAAGGCAAGCGTGTTAACCACGTAACATCACGGTGCAGACGAAAACGAGGACGCCCCAATGTTGACAATCCCCAAAGAGGAACAGCGTTCTGTTATTTTATTTGTTTTTTGTTGAAGAGGTGAAATATATATATATATTAAATATATATGTATATATGTGTAGTGTGTGTGTGTGTGTGTGTGTGTGTATATATATATATATATATATATATATATATATATATATATATATATATATATATATATATATATATATATACGCACATAAGGTGAGTTCATTTGAAATCCGTTCGTGCCGCACCGCGCGTAATTGCGTACGTGGAACGCAATGATCATGTCATAGTAATGTGATAAAAACTGACCAATGAATAAAACAGCACATGCGTATCGCCCCATGATGCATATGTTGTGTTTCAGACCGTTGAGTAAAGGGCCTAGCTGATCCAAAATCCACTCAAAGAAGCTCAAAGAGCGGTGATTCAGATTCTTCCATTTGAAGGACGTCGACCTGTGGAAATTCATCGAATAATGCAGGCAGTGTACGGTAACAAATGTGTGTCGAAGACAACAGTGACAGACGGCACGAATATTTAGGAAAGGACGTTAGTTAACGACAGATCTTAGACGGTCGGGTCAAGCGCATTGTAGTATATTAAAACGTCTCTACAATTCCCTAATATTGACTCGTTTTGTACCATATTTTTATTGGGGGGGGGGGGGGGGCAGGAAAAAACGTGACCTGCGTGAGTCATAATTTATGCGGCCCCGGTTTAAATAAAAGCCATTGATTGGTTGAGTACACGGAAAAGACCGGCGCTAGATTTAACAAAGGGAGTAGACATTTTGTTCAGCGATAACAAAGGACACACACGTTAAGCCTCCAACGCTGGGTAGGGCAATAATAGCCCAAAACAATTTCACTCTCTGGAGCTAGCTCTAGAATTGCAGGTGGTGGTGTTTGGACATTATCACCGAACCGGATGCTGGGTCAACAGCCGTTAGGAAGTAATACATGGGAAAAGGTCCTAACCATAGTCTGGACCAATAACTAAATGGTGTCTGCTGCACTTATTAGCTGCAGCAGCCAGCAAAAGATATGTTGGGAGATGAATAACAACGCTATTGGTAAAGTCCTACTTCTGTCAGGATATCCAGGACAGACTACCGTATCTAAATGTCTATGAGGATAAAAAGCTATACAGAGTAACCAACACCTGCGTATCGTCTGCTTTACTTCTGGGAGCTACCGCCTGAAGCACCACAAGTCAGAAAGTTCAACGAGACTAGGGACAGTCCAGGTAAATATTAACAGCAGAAAGAACTCTTCAACTGCCTGTTGGATTCCCAGTTTCATATTCAACAATGAATAACCCTTGACACTAGTCATGCAGCGGCAAAATCAACACCAGGTCTTAGACCTGAACACCAATGGGAAGACACTAGAAGAGACTATGAAATAAGCAAGTACAACCAAAGTCCTAGATCTGAATACCAACTCAAAGACACTGAAAGAATATAGTGGAGCAATGTGTATACAAACACCGCAGAAAAAGATAATGCGACTCTCAGCATGTTGGATTTATTCTTCGTAAATTCCTTGCCTCTAGCAGATCAATCCTGGATATAATCCCAGATGCTACCAACTAGTGTTGCTCAACAGTGTATGTTCCTGCGAATGAAATGAATTTATCTACGTATGACCCACCTTTTAAACCCCAAGTCGAGAATCTGATACTAAACAGAGCAACTGGACCGTCGTCAGTTTTTTCATCGCTGTGATGATGAAGGGAAGTACCCTTTTGCCAAGTCTTAAGAAGAAGCTCCTGAAAATTAGACTGACCCAGGCCTCGATTTCAATAGGACACCGCCCATTAGAACAAGAGTGTGTATGATTTCAATCCCGGATTATGTCATATTTCAATACTAGATTATAATTGTTCTCTCGAGGAAATAATCAGTGGATATTGTAAGCATAGATTTTTGAGACAATGGGGTTATCACATTTTAATGTGTTTATGATATTGCATTTCATCCCATGCCTGTTCTGGAAATTCAGTGTTGCCATTACATGTACACATATGTCCTAATCAGGTCTTGATTTAATGCCTGAACTTTTTGTCCAGATGTGATGTTTAAGTCAATTGCTTGTTGATGTTTGTTCAACAGTGGTTGTTATATATGTTGTAAACAGTCAATGTCCTCTATAACACTATATACAATTCAAACATGGTGATCTAGTGGGAATGGAGAAGTACGCATGGACACAGTTATAAAAAGAAGTGAAGTATTTTCATCCTTATGTTTGTGGTAGAATTCCATGATCACCTCAAGTGGTGAAATGAGTGAGAATCTAAAATAATCCCATTAGGAATCCCCTAGACAAACGTAACAAAATATGCTCATATATTAAATACGACATCTCACAAGTGTGGGCGTCGTCTGTGAATTTGAACTCATGGTGAACACCACAAATGGTGCATCATAGCGGGTATTTGAATTCAGGGTAACTCAGGGTGAGTGCAATATACCTGGATCAGGCTATGGATTGCAAGACACACTTTGCACGGCATTAGTTTCAAAAGAATGATAAGTGTGCAAGACGTTTTGGTGCAAGCACGAAAACGTCACGATAAAGGCAGTTAAACTTGAGCCGGCGTCCAGGTCGGACGTGGCTTCTTGTCACTACAGCACGGCTAACACTATGCCGCTTTATGTAGAATAATCTGTTGTTAAGTATTGTTGTAACAGTTCTGTGGAGCGACTGCGTTGTCAGAATCGTCGTAAAAAGTGGATTTGTGAGAAGAAACCATCCAGCGTCGTCTCATAAAAAGGTTGATTTTTCAGTGGTGATCGTGTGAGATGTAAAAACATGACCGCCCATCCTTATCGGCATGACACATAGTGATGATGATTGCTTGCATACTGAATCATCGTTTCCATGTCTGTATCCAGCCGTCTATACTCTGAACACACGACACAGATACTTGTACTCTCAAACTTGTTTTTTTATGATTCTTCATTTATATTTACGTTATTATTTATTGTTGTCATAAAATGTCATACATAATGTCTTTTGTAAGTTATATAACAGTAGCCTGATTGTGAAAATTATAGTTTGCAAAGATCCTAAAATATGTACATGCCATATTTACATGTGATATGTACATACCATATTTACATGCATGCATCCAATGTAGCCGGCACTGTTGCGTAGGAGTTACGAACGCACTTCTGTAATCCCCCATAACGGGGGGGGGGGGGGCGGGGGGGGGGGGGGAAGAGATTTGGAAGCCTTAGGCTGAGTTTTATTCAATGGTATGATTGTCGGTCTTTTAAAAAGCAATAGCCAACTAATGGACGTAAACTTGCCAAGAAATCAGATGAGATGACTTATTCCATTTCAAATGTGGACATGAACATTGCTAAGACCAAACATATCTGACTACAACGGCATGTCAAGAGACAGCGACTTTTGTACATTCAACTTATCCTACAAAATGACACTGATGGAATATGTTTCCATGACAATAGCTCATATAGTATGTATTGACGCTATTTGTTTAGAGACATTTTTAGACCATGATTGGTAGAAGCCAGTTGTAGATATATGCATGGGCAAATGCTATTAATTGCAATTATAAGACGTGTCACTACATATATAATGCCACAAGTTATATGTGCTAAAAACTATGGAATGAAATATAAATAATGTATTTCTCATTATCTGTGGCACATAACAGCACCACACTGCAAACATGACGTATTAAATGTGGGGTGATTGTGTAGCCATTTAACGTGCTCAAATTGTAACAACATAAGCACATCAAGGACAGTATAATTATTATTACACGGTGCATGTGCTTGCACCAACCAAACATATAATGTAAAGCGAAATACAGTGAATATAACTAAAATGGTTAATTACCATATATAATGCCCCTGTAGTTAACGGATGCGATGTTATATATTTTTTTCATGTTAGATCATTTTGTCATCAAATATTTAAAAATGTCACTGTATGCATTATATTTATGTGCTATCTTCTAGAAACTTTTATTCCTTGCTTATAAAGTTAGTTACGCTGAGATACACGATATTTCACTTGCCATATATCCCCAAACGTTACTACCCGACCAAAACAATCTTATCGCCCTTACAAATACATACATATTGTGGTTGTTTCCCTTTATTGCATTTCCTCACTTATTTATTTTAAATTATCTATTTACAGGTCATTGCAGTCAACACCATAATTTTTCAGCTGCTGTAGATGTCTTGGTAAGTTATACGTTCAGTAGCTTACCATTGCTTTCTGAAAAAAAAAACCCCGCTCACATACCTTTCCGTAAGAAACCTACGAGGTGCGATATATACGCCTCCCCCCTTCCCTTCCGTATATGTATTTCTATTTTTCGTAGTTTGACGGTATATTACGAATATAAATACATAATTCAATCAAGACACTAAAGAAATATTCTTTGTGCTTTGAAGAGTACATCAATGCATATGATGAAGTGTATCATGATTACGTCATCCTAGTTGGAAGTAATAAAATATATTTACTGGAACCAAGTAGCTGCATTTAAAATATGAAATAAGATCAACATTACTGAATAGATAAAGTAAATAGGAACTAACATTTACATGATTCGTCACATCGCCATGACATATTTACAACTTGAAACCATACACATTTGGTTTTAAATTATGTAATTCAACAATTATGTTGTCAAGTAAAAGTCCCCATCTGGATGTGGAAGCCAATGGGAATCTTTGAGATGTCATGAGTAGTCTCATATCAGAGGTAATGAACGACGTTAATGGCTGTCTTAGGACATCCTCGTCCGGTAGGGACAGTCATGAGCCACAGGTGACACTAGAACGTCATCCAGCCATTTATTTCAAAATCACAACGAGTACATTTAAAATGGGAAATACATTTAAAATAGGAACCTGGAATGTTAGAACATTAAATAAGTTGCGAAAGTTAAACAACAAAAATAATCCTGACATTTGAAGAGCTTCACAGAAAAGTAAGAACATTATTTAAACGGACACAAGAAGAATGGCTTGAGAAACAAATTGCATAGAAATTGGAAAACAAAACAACAATAACAGTACCAAATTAATGCATACCAGAATTCAGGAGCTTATTAATACAAGCAAATATACATCCAAAACGCTGCCTGAAAACAAAATATTGAAATATCATAATAGTAAAAGAACAGATTGTACATGCATGGTCAAATTATGTCCAAAAAAAAACAACAACATAATATTGATACATTATATGAAAAGTATGAAATTCTGAATAATAATGAAGGACCTTAAATTTTGAAGACGGAAGTTCAGAATGCTTTTATCCATATGATTTGCCCGTCTTTAGTCTGCCAATCATTTCTCTGAATAATATAAAATAACACAAAGTACCGCAGCTTTACAGAACAGAATTACAAAACATACAGGAGGTTTGCGGCGATTAGCCCTCATCAGCAAACACATATGTACACAAAACACAACATATAATGACGTAAAAGGCCCCCGAGTTACCGCATTACGGCATACGAACGAGATGACAAGAATGAAAAGATGAAAAGATAAAGAGAAAATGAAAATGAAAAAACAACACAAAAAGTAAGTAAAAATCCCAGGTCTTGGATTCTGAGATGTGTAGCAAATAATTTAAAAGACAATTAAGGTAAAAAAAAATGTTACGTGTTTGACCACTGAGCGTCATTGCATACCTCAAACGGCGGGTTGACTGTACTAGGAACAACCATAACTAGAGCGTTAAGGCAAATATCATCGACTGTCGTAATCCACTCGTGTATCAAAGACAGCCACTTCGCGCCATGAAAAATATAACAGACCATATTTGATATGATTATGAGACACATGCGGATGTACCTGCCAAAAATATTAATGTCAAAGTTTGCTTCTGATGCAAATAAACGGATATTGCAATAGATATGTAATAACGTAGGTAGACTGCAGTTCATTGTATATATTATCTACCACTTGTGGTCACGTGGTGGAAATCTAAGATATTGCAATTTCTTCAATTTATTTTCACAGCAATAAAAAGAGGACGGTCGTGGATGGGTTAAGCCGAAGACATTCTTCAACAGGTTTGTTCACTTGAGGACTTAGAACCTGGCGAGGAGTGGGTGCAAGTGCCAACAGACTTCTGCACATCCTTTTCATTTTGCATCCAACTAGATAGAAAATGCAGACAAGAAAATCCGGCTGCTGTTGAGGCTGAAGTACAAGCGTTGATTTTCGAGAATTCGCTAGACGGTGACGCGGTCATCTACACAGATGGGTCGGTCGTCCGACATGTGAGAAGCTCATGGGCCTTTACAGCTCGGGCCGGAGGGAGAATTGTGAAGGAGGACTCTGGTGCTTTCACTGAAACCACAAGTAGCCTGACCATGGAAGTCATGGCAGTAAGTAAAGCAATAACATGGCTCGAGACACAGACATTCACTAGGGCTTGTTTCCTTAGCGACTCAATGAACATGATCAAGAGGATAGAAGAGGGGTCGATTTGAAGAGAATGGTTGCTGCCTCTGAAGCGGTCTCGGCTGGCAAAGATTAGTTTCATCTTCGTGCCAGGTCATGCGGGAGTACAAGGAAATGAGCGGGCTGACAAGCTCGCAGGTGAGGCTACTGTGGAGGGCGGACGCGCCATGGACCAGGCTGACATTCTGAATGCTCTACGAGAAGTGAGACTTTTGCGAGAACCAAGTGATGACTGTGAATCTACAACAATGGCCAGACTGCGGGAGCAGCAAATTAAAAGAGGGGTGGCCAAACAAGAACACTACGCAGGAAGCCAAAGAAGATTGATAAACCAACACAGAACTGGCGTCGTTAGCCGCTACACGCTGCGGGATTTGCTGAGGAGGGGATCCGAGCACTTATGGACTGAATGGTTCGATGTGCAACGAGGATGATCTGTCGACTAACTAACTAACTAACTTCACAGCAATATGTTTCCTTAGAATGTATGCTATACGTTCTTCAAACTATGTATTTTAATTACACTGCCTTATATATACTCCACTAAATTATGTTAGTGTGTCCCTTGTTGCATAAAAGCATATTTATAGTCCCCTGAGAATACAAATTCAATTATATAGATGTCTACGTGTTTACCTATGAAACATCACACTGTTCGAAGCGAGTTGCATTATTCATAACGCAATGAGGAAAGCTGTCATGTTGAAAAAATATCTGATGGCTGTGGAAATGTGGTTTCTGAAGAAAATGCAAAGAATACCATGGACAGACAGAAAAACCAATGAACAAGTCCTTCAAGAAACAAACGAAGATCGGAAACTGATTAGAGACATTAGACGTAGACAGTCAAAAGATGTTGGGCATCTTATAAGAAGAAATGAATTGGAGAACTTGGTGACAACTGGCAAGATCGAAGGGAGGAGACCAAGGAAAAGACTGAGAAGTAAATACCTGGATGTCTTGGCCACGTGGCATGATCGAGACAGAAACACGGAGTTGACACACGACTGTGGCTATCGAGTGAGATGGCAAAACATGACCGCCCGCGCTTATCGGCGTGGTACATGATGGATGGAATGATAGCGGCTAGTGCGCGGAATACCAGGGTTGAATAGTGAACATCACTGCACATTATTTTAAGTCTGTACTTTGTACGTGTGTTCCCTGAATCCAATATGCTTCATGAATGGTTGTCAGTACCATGGTGCCTCAGGAAAACCATCGTGATCAAATGAAATGCCAATACACGTGAGCTTTATTTTTTTGCCATCCCATACGAACACTAGAGTCATGGATCAGCTTTGTGTTTTTGTCTCTACCATGTCACGTGGCAATGCAATTGAATTAACAAGAGCTCTTAAGGGGTATATTGAGCTAACCACCATGTGCTAAAGCCAATCATAAGCAAGTAGAAGACACAGAATGACTCGATATGGAGTTACAAGAAATTCGTTTTATAGAGAAACTAGCTGACCCGGCCCGGCTTTTCCCAGACCCTGGTGGGGAGCATCTCATTTAATTCATATAAGTAGTCATATAAGTTCTCGTTCCCGTTACCGACAATCTGTCTGTCTGTCTGTCTGTCTATCTGTCTGTCTGACCCGGCCCGGCTTCGCCCAGACCCTGGTGGGGAGCATCTCATTTAATTCATATAAGTAGTCATATAAGTTCTCGTTCCCGTTACCGACAATCTGTCTGTCTGTCTGTCTATCTGTCTGTCTGTCTGACCCGGCCCGGCTTCGCCCAGACCCTGATGGGGAGCATCTCATTTAATTCATATAAGTAGTCATATAAGTTCCCGTTCCCGACTATCTATCTGTCTGTCTGTCTGACCCGGCCCGGCATCGCCCAACTCCTGGTGGGGAGCATCTCATTTAATTCATATAAGTAGTCATATAAGTTCCCGTTCCCGACTGTCTGTCTGTCTGTCTATCTATCTGTCTGTCTGACCCGGCCCAGCCCATGGTGGAGAGCATCTCATTTAAATCATATAAGTAGTCATATAAGATCCCGTTCCCGACTATCTGTCTGTCTGTCTGTCTTGGGTAAATGGAGGAGGGAGGAGGAAGAGGGAGGTGGAGGAGGGAAGAGGAGGGAGGAGGAGGGAGGAGGAGACAGGAGACAGGAGGAATAGGGAGGAATAGGAGGGAGGAGGAGGGATTAGGAAGAGGAGGGAGGAGTAGGGTGGAGGAGGAGGGGGAGGAGGAGGGAGGAGGAAGAGGGAGAAGGAGGGAGGAGGAGAACGCAGGAGGAGGAGGGAGGAGGAGGAGGAGAGGGAGGAGGAGGGAGAGGGAGGAGGAGGGAGGAGGAGGAGAGAGTAGGAGGAGAGAGGAGGCGGAGGGAGCAGGAAGAGGGAGGAAGAGGGAGGAGGAAGAGGGAGAAGGAGGAGGGAGGAGGGAGGAGAAGGAGGAGGGAGGAGGAAGAGGGAGGAGGAGGGAGAAGGAGGGAGGAGGAGAACGCAGGAGGAGGGAGGAGGAGGAGGAGAGGGAGGAGGAGGGAAAGGGAGGAGGAGGGAGGAGGAGGAGAGAGTGGAGGAGGGAGGAGGCGGAGGAGAAGGAAGAGGGAGGAAGAGGGAGGAGAAGAGGGAGAAGGAGGAGGGAGGAGAAGGAGGGAAGAGGATGAGGGGGAGGAGGAGGAAGAGGGAGGAGGAGGAATGTGAAGGGAGGAGGAGGGAGGAGGTAGAGGGAGGAGGAGGGAGGAGGAGAGAGGAGGAGGAGAGAGGAGGAGGAGGAGGAGGGATGAGGAGGAGGGAGGAGGAGGAAGAGGGAGGAGGAGGAATGTGAAGGGAGGAGGAGGGAGGAGGTAGAGGGAGGAGGAGGAGGGAGGAGGAGAATGGAGGAGGAGGGATGAGGAGGAGAGGGAGGAGGAGGAAGGAGGAGGGGGAGGAGGGGGAGGAGGAGGGAGGAAGAAGGAGGAGGGAGGAGGAGGGATGAGGGGAGGAGGGAGGGGTAGGAGGGGGAGGAGGAGAAGGGAGGAGAAGGGAGGAGGAGGGCGAAGGAGGAAGGAAGAGGAGGGCGAGGAGGTAGGAGGAGGGAGGAGGAGGAAGAGGGAGGAGGAGGGAGGAGGAAGAGAGTGGAGGAGGGAGGAGGAGGGAGGAAGAGATAGGCGGAGAGAGGAGGAGGAGGGAGGAGGAGGAGTAGGGAGGAATAGGAGGGAGGAGGAGGGAGGAGGAGGGATTAAGAGAAGGAGGGGGAAAGGGGAGAAGGAGGAGGGAGGAGGAGGGAGGAGGAGGAGGAGGAGGGATGAGGAGGAGGAGGAGGAGGAAGAGGAGGAGGAAGAGGAGGAGGGAGGAGGAGGGAGGAGGAGGGAGGAAGGAGGAGGAGGGAGGAGGGAGAAGGAGAAGGAGGAGGGAGGAGGAGGAGGGAGAGGAGGAGGAGGAGGAAGAGGAGGAGGGAGGAGGAGGAGGAGGAGGAGGGAGGAGGAGGAGGGAGGAGGGAGAAGGAGAACGCAGGTGGGGGAGGAGGAGGAGGGAGAGGGAGGAGGAGGGAGGAGGAGGAGGAGGAGGAGAGAGGAGGAGGAGGTAGGAGGTGGAGGGAGAAGGAGGAGGGAGGAAGAGGTAGAAGGAGGAGGGAGAAGGAGGAGGGGGAGGAGGAAGAGGGATGTGGAGGAAGGAGGAGGAGGGATGAGGTAGAGGGAGGAGATAGAGGGAGGAAAAGGGAGGAGGGAGGAGGAGAGAGGAGGAGGAGGGAGGAGGAGAAGGGAGTAGGAAGGATGAGGAGAAGGGAGGAGGAGAGGGAGGAGGAGGGAGAAGGGAGGGGGAGAAGGAGGAGGGAGAGGGAGGAGGGGGAGGAGGAAGAGGAGGAGGGTGGAGGGAGGAGGTAGAGGGAGGAGGAGGGAGGAGGTAGAGGGAGGAGGAGGGGGAGGCGGAGGGAGTAGGAGGGAGGAGGATGGAGGAGGAGGGGAGAGGAAGATGGAGAAGGAAGAGGGAGAAGGAGGAGGGAGGAGGGGGAGGAGGTAGAGGGAGGAGGAAGAGGAGGAGGGTGGAGGGAGGAGGTAGAGGGAGGAGGAGGGGAGGAGGTAGAGGCAGGAGGAGAAGAGAGGAGGAGGGAGTTCGCCATTCCGAATTCATACTCGTCTAGGTTCTGTGATTTCGGTCCTTCCATTGATTGTTCTTCCCTTCTACACGACTGTAGATAACTTCCTTACACATAAAAAGATGAATTGTTATTGATATTGCCGTGGCATGGAGGCATATATATCAGCAGCAGAGTTGAACGCCTACGCCAGCCGGCACGGCACTTGATGATGATGATGATTGCCGTGTGACCATTCTGTGTAGTCACGTCATTTTCTTCCCTTTCCCTAGCGTTTTGGTTCGGGGATTCTTTCATCATCATCATCATATATTTACGTACGTATTTTGGGAATGGGAGGAGGGAGGAGGAGGAAGAAGGAAAAAAAAATACGACAGTTGGCAGCGCTGGAATGAAAGGAAGGCGTGTAGAAAATTTCATCTCAATCGGATGGGCCGTTCGCGAACAAATAAAGGACATACATACATACAGACAGACGGAGATCCTAATTTATATATAAGATGGTGAAAATAACGTAGACGGATAGAATGAGTAATAAATATATCTTCAAAGAAGTTATCTCGCTGTTGCTTATGCCCATCTGCGGAATAGAGTACAACAGATGGCAAGAAAATGTGCGAACAGGTACTGGCTGCAACTCTCTGCTCAAATTCAACCTTGTGCAGACACTGCAAATATAAGAGGAATGTGCGAGGGCATAAAGCAAGCTGTCGATCAATCAAAAACTAAGATGGCCCCTTTACTATCAACAGAGGGGGTAATCATAAAAGATCGAGCGAAACAAATAGATCGCTGGGTAGAACACTACTCAGAATGAAGAACACTATCGGAGAAGACTCTCTGGAAGCCATCGATCAACAGTCCACCATGCATCCCCTGGATAACGAAACATGCCACACAGAACTCAGTGAAGCACTAGACACTCTCAAATCCGGCAAGGCACCTGGAAAAGATAGTATTCCACCTGCACTTTTAAAATGTAGCAAAGAAACAATCATCCCAGAACTGTATGCAATACTTCACATCTGCTGGAAAGAAAAATCATTACCACAAGATAATGAAAGACGCAAACATTGTTACCCTTTATAAAAACACAGGCGACAGAAGTGACTGCAGCAACTATCGCGGCATTTCCCTACACAGCATTACAGGCAAGATGTTTGCCAGAGTAATCCTTAAAAGGTTACACATTTATGCCGAAAGAATCTACCCCGAATCACAGTGCGGATTTAGACCTAACAGGTATACCACTGCCAAGAGCCGGACTCGTGTCTGTGTGATGAATGACTACTCCAGACACACTTGGGCCACGTGCCTACGTCAATGTCCAATGTCCGCCCTCTTGGATTGTCTAGATTTAGTGGTTATCTTGGTGGGCTCGTACAAAACCTGTATCACTCTCAGATCTCAGATGCACACGATAGACAAGTCAGTCGCGTCCTTAAACAATACAAGCATGTTTATTGCGCCGCAGTACTACACGGGTCTGGCACAGACCGCCGGATCCTACCGTTACACGTTCTGCCTATGCACAGCACACCGTCTGCCATCAATATCTTATGTCTTGCTCATTTAATCGTCTGATGACTATCCATGTCTACATCAGATCTGTCTTACAGCATACATCTTATCTATTCACTCAGTTACTAGTTAACACATTATTACGCAGTACTACTCACAAGACCATGTCGTAACCACCAGCTCTGGTCGCGGCGGGCATCTGCCGGCCATTCTTGTTGACATGTTGTCACACCAGGGCCAGCTGTCTAGCCATCCCGTTTGCGTACATCAAGCGACAGCTTCTGTGCGTAGCTCCATCATTGTCGTCGTTCACAATCGACACAATCGACACCCAACTGCATCTCAGAAGCTTCCCATTCCTTTGAGTACGTTCGAACACTCAAACACTTTCACAATTCTGTAAGTCGATCTTCTCCTTGTCACGTCCCAGCTCCAACTAAACCTCAAGCACACTCCCTTTTCGGCATTCGCCTGGGCGCCGTCACGTGACGCATTAGCTCCGCCCACCAATGCTAGCGGCGCCAGCTTGTGCTTTCCAACCGTGTGTCACCAATATCCCGCTAGTTTCCACGACTTGACACACGTGCTGTGTTTCGCGTAATTCATCTCATGGCAACCACCATCGATATGATTTTCTCACTCCGGCAGCTCCAAGAAGAGAAGTGCAGAGAACAGAGGAAGCCATTATATATTGAATTCATCGACCTCACAAAGGCATTTGACCTCGTGAGCAGAAACGGCCTTTTTAAGGTACTTGAAAAGATAGGATGGCCACCCACCCTTTTTAGTCTCGTGAAATCATTTCACGAAAACATGCAAGGGACCATTTTATTCGACGGCTCAACATCCCAATCATTCAGCATCAGCAGCGGAGTAAAGCAGGGCTGCGTGATTGCTCCTACACTCATCGTCGCCGTTCTCTTTAGGCAGGCATTTGGGACTGCCACTGAAGGCATATACCTCCATACAAGATCTGATGGCAAACTTTATAACTCATCAAGACTCAAGGCAAAAACCAAAATAAGATCGAGATGCATAAGAGAACTATTTTTTTGCAGATGATGCAGCACTGACTTCTCATACAGCAGAAGATCTCCAACGGCTTGTTAGATCTCCAAACAGATCGTTTTGCAGCCGCCTGCAAAGATTTTGGGCTCACCATCAGCCTAAATAAAACACAGTTGATGGAACAAGATGCTGGTGCGCCTCCGTCAATCAAAATTTCTAATTACGAATTGAAGGTCGTCCACGAGTTTGTGTATTTGGGTCGACAATATCAGGTAATCTTTCATTAGAGACAGAAATCGTACAGTCGCATTGGAAAGGCAGCCACAACATTTTCCAGGCTAGCTAAAAGAGTTTCGGAGAATAATAGACTAACAGAGCGTACAAAAGCGCAAGTATATAAAGCTTGTGTTGTTAGCACACTACTCTATGGGTCTGAATCCTGGACCCTGGACTCAAGACAGGGAAGAAAGTTGAACTACTTCCATATGAGATGTCTGAGCCGTATCCTGGGCATAGCATGGAAAGATCACATAACAAACAAACATGTGCTTGAAAGAGCAGATATTACCACAGTGCTCTCCCTCCTTAAGCAGAGACGCCTCCAATGTCTGGGTCACGTATCTCGAATACAGGATAAACGTATTCCGAAAGATCTCCTATAAGGAGAATTAGCCACAGGAAAGAGGCCAACCGGAAGACCCAAAATGCCATATAGGGATTTATGTAAAAAAGATAGGAAAACCCTTGGCATTGACCCAGACAGGTGAGAAAGAGTTGCAACAGACAGATGTTCCTGGAGAAGAGATGCACGGAACGGACTGGTGCTCTTTGAGCGCAATCTGATCCAACAAATTGAGGATAGGCTGCACAGGCTTAAAACGCAGTCACTTACTGCGGGACCTGCCCCGTCTTATAGATGCGGAAACTGTGACAGAGATTGTCACTTTAGCATTGGACTATACAGTCATCAGCGGCGCTGTCAAGTACCTCCCCAGCGGCACAAGTCTATAGTCCTTCAGGACTGAAAGAGGCCTACTATTGTTGCAGGACAAGGCAGACGTGGTTGCGGCCTTGTCGGAGCACGTTTACACCTCGGTGGAGCAAAAGGATCACCATAGTCTGGCAAGAATGAGACAGCGAGGAGTGACGAGGGGATCTGGCCGTCGCTTGATGCTCAGAAGAAAGGCGAGACAGACATATACTCAGATTGCTACTGGTACTATTAGTGTTGGAACTCTTCGCTAGCTGCTGAGGATGGGGACGGAGCGATTATATGAATGCCCCGAATGCTGTGATGTCGGTTCCTAAATCAATCAATCAATCAATCAATCAATCAAGGTACACTTACAAGTGTACCTGCTACAAATAATAATACGAGTTAAAAACATAACCATGTAGTTAAGAATGTAATAGTTATATCTCATCACTCTGTTAGTAAACCGATATTGTGTACAGCATTATATAATTTTTTTTAAAGTCACGTTCTGATTAATATACGATTGCAAAAAACATTAAATAGATTATTTGATTGCAATAACTGTTGGATACCTGCTATGAAAAGTGACAAGGAAAATATGAGGAATACTTTCCAAGCTTAAATATCCACCATGTTTTTTTTTAAATGGATGCATAGCTAAAGTTATCTCCCGTGCCTTCTCTAATATGGATTTAAATTATATTTGTTTCCCCTCATTGCTTAATTTCCTGTAATAATATGATTTCTAAGTGTATATTAATAATGGTATGCATAAGTTTGCGATTGAATTATGTATTCATGTGTCTACAACGTGAACACGGAAATAGACAACATAATATTAGTGAGCTGGGAGATACATATTTTGGAATACTATATCACCATTGACTTGTCAAATGGCGTTGGCGTTCAATCGCAGCTCTTATCGGCAAAGTACATTAGCACGTGCTACCACCCCCCTCCGCCGCCCTCAGCCCCCCTCCCCTACTCCCCCACCGAGTCAGTACCGATGCACGGCATCCACTGCATGGTGAGTTCAAGAAGAGAACGGGCAGCAAGTCATAAGGAGGAATTCCTTGGATGGTCAGACAGAGCGCAATATTCAAACGGCATGGTCACTTGAGGACATGGGACCTTGTGAAGAATGGAAACAAGGGCAAGCAACATGTAGCACATTGCTCTAGGGTGCATCAGACTGGATAGAGGGTGTCGGACAGAGTATTACTAGTTAAATTGAGTGGCAGACCTTTTAACATAAATGTTATTCAAGTATATGCCCCAACAGGAGAGTCTAGTGAAGATAGTGTAGAGGAATTTTATAATGACATAGAGTCTGCCTTTAAGAAATGTAAAATTTCAGAAATAAACATCATAATAGGGGACTTCAATGCAAAAGTAGGAAATCAAAGGGATAGATACACAGTAGGAAACTATGGTTTAGGAGAGAGAAATGAAAGAGGATACAGACTAGTAGAGTGGGCAAAAGAACAGGAGATGATTGTAGGAAACACCTGGTTCAAACAACACCCTAGAAGATTATGGACATGGAGGAGTCCTGATAGCAGGATTAGAAACCAGATTGACTACATTCTCATTAGCAGAAGATTTAGAAACGCCCTAACAGTAGCAAAAACAGTTCCCAGTGCTGATTGTTATAGTGACCACAGATTACTCACAGGAACATTGAGAATAAAGTTGAAGAAAGTCAAGTATACAAC
This sequence comes from Cepaea nemoralis, assembly GCA_014155875.1. NCBI lineage: Eukaryota > Metazoa > Mollusca > Gastropoda > Stylommatophora > Helicidae > Cepaea > Cepaea nemoralis. The sequence continues at coordinate 2,721 of JACEFZ010007767.1, read as the reverse complement.
AGGGAACACTAAATATGATTTGTGTACATTGAGTAATGACAAGGAAATACAAAACAAATTCAACATAGAAGTACAGAACAGATTTGAAATATTGTCTGATCTAGAGATCCTATTCCAGGATGTGGATGATCAATAGGAAATGTTAAAGAATTCAATCAATGTGGCTGCAGACACCACTATTCCAAAATTAAAGAAGGTGGGTCGTAAGAAATGGATGACTGAGGAAATTTTACACTTAATGGAAACAAGAAGACTCAACAAAAATAATCCTGCCAAATATGAAGAAATTCACAGACAAGTCAGAATATTATGTAGGAAGGCAAAAGAATCATGGCTTGAGGAAAAGTGCTTAGAAATTGAAAAACAACACAACAGTCAAAATACCAAATTAGTGCACAAAAGAATTCAGGAACTTACTAATAAAAGAACAAGTACATCAACAGGCTGTCTAAAAACTAAAGATGGCAAAATCATAATAGAAAAAGATCAGATTCTACATGTATGGACAGATTATGTGAAAGACCTGTATAATGATAACAGAGAGGAACAGTATGCTATTAGATTTAATAATGAAGGACCAGCAATTTTAAAGATGGAGGTTCAAAATGTTCTTAAGCATATGAAAGCTGGCAAGGCCCGCGGTGCAGATAACATCACAACAGAAATGATTAAAGCTTTAGAAGAATTTGGACTAGAGCAAGTCACTAGACTGCTGAACACATTATATGATACTGGAGATATACCTTCTGAATTATGTAATTCTGTATTTATTGCAATCCCAAAGAAATCAGGAACCTTAGAATGTGATCAACATAGAACAATTAGTATAATGAGTCACATCACAAAGATTTTGTTACGAATTATCATGCAAAGAGTGAGGAAGAAAATACAACCTGAAATAGGGGAAGAACAATGTGGTTTTGTAGAAGGAAAGGGTACAGTAAATGCTGTGTATATGCTGCGAACAGTTATTGAACGTGCTTTAGAAGTAAACAAGGATATACATCTTTGCTTTATTGACTACACAAAGGCTTTTGATAGAGTTAGACATGTCAACATTGTGGATATGCTTGCAGATCTACAAATTGATGGGAAAGACATTAGACTTATAAAAAACATATATTGGAAACAACAAGCTGCCATAAGAATTGATAATGAAGTAGGACAATACCAACCTATTAAGAGAGGTGTTAGGCAGGGATGTGTAATGTCTCCAGATCTTTTTTCCCTATACAGTGAAAATATTTTCAGAAATGTAGAAGACCTAAATGGAATCAGCATTGGAGGACGAAACATAAATAACATTAGATATGCAGATGATACAGTATTGATTGCAGACAATGCACAGGATCTGCAACAATTAGTAGACGCTGTGGTTGTACACAGTGAGCAGCTGGGGTTGGAATTAAATTGTAGGAAGACACAGGTTATGGTCGTCACTAGGAAGAACGAAGTACCACAATGTAATATACAAGTAAATGGGAATATTCTTCAACAAGTGAATCGGTTCAATTATCTCGGAACAGTCATAACATCTGATGGCAGATGCCTTGAAGAGATTAGAACAAGAATCGCCATTGCGAAAGTAGCCTTTAGCAAGATGAAAAACATTCTGACCAATAAAATGATGTCAATTGAAACGAGAAAAAGAGTGTTGAGGGGATACATAGAGCCTGTTCTTTTGTATGGATGTGAAACTTGGACAATGTGCAGTCAAGCTGAAAAACATCTGATGGCTGCAGAAATGTGATTTCTGAGGAAAATGCAAAGAATACCATGGACAGATAGAAAAACCAATGACCAAGTACTACAAGAGACAAATGAAAATCGTAGATTGATTAGAGAAATTAGACGTAGACAGTCAACATTTTTTGGACATGTTATGAGAAGAAATGGACTGGAGAACTTAGTGACAGCTGGCAAGATCGAAGGGAACAGACCAAGAGAAAGACCGAGAGGAAAATACCTGGATGGCTTGGCCACATGGCATGGACGAGACAGGAACACTGAGCTGATCCACGACTCTGGTGATCGAGTGAAATGGCGAATCATGACCGCCCACGCTTTCCGGCATGGCACATGATTGATTGATTGATTTGATAGCGACGATAGTAAGGAAATAGGTCTATAATTACCCAAAACGCTATTATCGATTGAGCCATTTTTAATTAGCGGAAACACTTTAGCAATTTTAAATGCAGATGGAAAGTAGTTTTGGCCAGGCATTGGTTATATATGAATGTTAAGGACTCACTAATGACTGGTGCAGCACAACGAAGAATTCTATTACTGATACCATCTAGGCCGTGTGAGTTTGTTGATTTGAGGTTTAAGAGATATTTATAAACGTCTGCAACAGACATTAAAGGAATCTCAGCGGGAATATTTCTGGTGCACTTCTCCTCACAGAATGATGCCAGTGAACTTAAATTACACGATGAGTCTGGTATTGAAGACTTTAGATTCTCTATTTCTGATTGCAAGAACCAACCTAATACACCGCATGTTATAGAATTTGGTATTGCTGATTCTGTAAGGCGTTTCTTATTGGTTAGCAAGTTAATAGCCTTCCATATATTTGTACTGTTTGAATTATCTACAATCAAATTTTTAAAATGGTCTTTTTTATCCTACGAATTTCATATTTAACTTTATTCCTTAGTCTGCGGTAATTGATGAAGTCTTTATTTTTGTGTGCTGTATCTCGCCCTTTTCCCTTTA
>JACEFZ010007766.1:0-18032 GCA_014155875.1 Cepaea nemoralis | reverse complement strand
AAAAGGTTTGGAAATCCCCTTTTTCCACAAAGGGTGAAAACGCGAGAACTCGCTTCTGAGGCGAGTCCAAAAAGATCAGTCTACGATGTGGTTTCGCGGAGTGCGGACCACAGTATGACAATGAGTTATGGCCAACACTGAGCCACGCTTTTAGATTGTGCATGTGTAGATATTTGTAATGTAGAATTATTGTAGAATACCAGATTTGTGTATTGGTGATGTCTACTTTAGTCTGTATATAATAATATACACTTTTAAAACTTTTTTTTTTTAATATACACAAACAAACTTGGAAATCATGTGACAAGAGAACCTATAATCAAATACATCACATTTTAATTAACAACAGAAATGCATCAAACATACAGCAAGTCAGAAGTTATAGAGGAGCTGAGTGCCACTCCTCGTTGGAGCAAAATTTAAAATAAAACTTAAGAGAGGTTTCTATACTAAATTACAAAGATTACACCCAACATTTAACAGAGAAAAACTACAAGACATTACAGTCAAAGAGAAATTTACAGATGAAATAAGATGTAAACTTAAAACTCTGCAAAACCCTTTGGAGGAAAGCGTTGACCAAACGTGGTTGAACATCAAGAATACAATTCAATCTACCGCAGAAGAATGTCTCGGTGTGTTAACCACGCATAGAAAGAACGGATGGTTCAATCAAAAATGTGAAGAAGCAGTCATTAGGAAGAAGAATGCCAGACATGTATGGTTAAATGACATCAATAACATCCAAAAGGAAGAGCATTATAGAAATGAATGTAAAGAGGCTACAAAAAATAGTCAGACAGCAGAAGCGAGAATATATGAGTAATATAATCAAAGATATGGAAACTAATCACCAGAAAAATGAATCCAGAAAATTTTTTAAAGAACTGAAGTCAATGAAACGAGGGCACCAACAAAACACATATGGTTTAAAAGACAAAAATGGGAATATGATAAATACCAATGAGGAAATGTGCAACACATGGAAAGAATATTTTATTGAAGTACTAAATTGTGAAGCTCCAAGTAACATCTTCCCACAGGAAGAGGTTCTAACATGCGAACCACAAATTGAAGAACCTACATTTCAAGAAATCCTATATGTAATCACACGACTTAAAAACAATATGGCAACTGGGACTGATGGAATTGCTGCTGAATTTATAAAGGCAGGTGGCCATGCATTACATCTAAAGCTATACGAACTAATAATAAAAATCTGGAGGACAGAAGAATTACCCCATGTCTGGAAAGAGTCATTATTGATACCTATCTTTAAGAAAGGAGACAAGTTCCAATGTGGAAATTATAGAGGAATATCACTACTGTCCACAAGTTATAAGATATTATCCGCAGTATTACTAAATAGACTAAAACCATATTCAGAAGACATACTAGGTGACTACCAGGTGGGATTTAGACAAAACAGATCAACAATAGATCAGATATTTATCTTACGACAAATAGCCGAGAAACATTGGGAATATAAAAGAAACCTCCATACCATTTTTGTGGATTTTAAAAAGGCTTATGATAGTGTCCATAGGAATAGTCTATGGAATGCTATGCAGGAATTTGGAATACCAAGGAAGTTAATCAACATGACCAGACTATGCATGGAAGATACTTATAATATAGTAACATATAAAGGCAGGAAATCAGACCCCTTCCAAAAAACATCTGGCTTGAAACAGGGTGATGCACTATCGCTACTCTTCAATCTGGCTCTAGAGAAAGTTGTAAGGAAGGTAAAGGAGGAATGTGATATTGGTGGAACATCCAAGCTGCTTGGTTATGCAGATGATATAGATATTATAGGGCAAAGTGAACAAAAGACATTGGAAATATTGACTCACTTAAAGGAAAAAGCCCAACAGATGGGGCTGGTTATCAACCAAGATAAGACAGAATATATGTTAATTTCAAGAGAAGCAATGGCTAAAAACTCTGGCCATATACAAATAGATAATATGACCATTAAAAGAACGGAAACATACAAATACCTGGGTACAATCTTCAACTGCTCCAACATCATAAGGGAAGAAATACAAACTAGAATCAACTCTGGAAATAAGATATACTATGCACTACAACATCTACTAAAATCAAAGGCGCTATCTCGTAACACCAAAATCACAATATACAAAACACTGATCAGACCAGTTGTGCTGTATGGCTCTGAAACCTGGAGTACAACGAAAGGAGACGAAGCCTTGTTACAAACCTTTGAGAACAAAATTTTAAGACGCATCTTTGGACCCATTAGGGATACACAAAGTGGAGAGTGGAAAAGAAGAAGTAACAAAGACAGTTATGATCTGTTTAAGTCCCCGCTAATCACTGGTATCATGAAGGCTAATAGACTACAATGGCTGGGGCATATAGAAAGAATGGAAGATAATAGGGAAACAAAACTCGCTTACACTCAGGAAATAAATGACCGTAGACCCCGAGGTAGACCAAGAAGGCGGTGGAGAGATAATACATGTACAGACCTACAAGCACTTGGAATCAACGACTGGCAAGAGAAGGTCCACCAGAGAGACGAATGGAGACGGATTGTATTGCAGCAAAGAACCTCAATGGCTCGGAACGCTGAAGAGAAGACAAAAAATAAAAACTGGCGTTTGTGTGACAACTGTTGAGTTCACGACTGTTCGAGTCCACCTAGTACTGTTGTGAGTTGGTAAGATGTGTGTAGAACATTAGTTAACCATCAACAAAGTTGAGTGCATCTGTCAGGATTAGACTGGACTATGGATTGGCCGATTTAATGGCGACCTTTTGTAAACACTTCTTCTTTCTTACTGCCCGTGTTCAAAAGGGGTATGAATAATTCTTCTCTTCTTCTCCAGTCAGCACCATGGTCGTTTCTCAGCACTTAACTTTGCTGATGGTTAACTAATGTTCTACACACATTTCACCAACTCACAACAGTAATAGGTGGACTCGAACAGTCTTGAACTCAAACAGTTGTCGACACAAACGCCAGTTGTAGTTTTAGGTGTATATTATTATACACAGACTAAAGTAGACATCACCAATGCACAAATTAGGTATTCTACAATAATTTTACATTACAAATATCTACACGTGCACTGTCTAAAAGAGTGGCTCAGTGTTGGCCATAACTCATTGTCATACTGTGGTCCGCACTCCGCGAAACCACATCGTAGATTGATCTTTTTTGAACTCGCCTCAGAAGCGAGTTCTCGCGTTTTTACGCTTTATGAAAAGTATCCACTTTTCACAATCCAAATGTCCAATTCCTTAATACGGTCATAACCTTTGCCCTGCTATATGCCACACCCATATTTTTTTATAGACCATTCTGCACTCGGTCAGTGATCTGGTCACTATCCCGTTGGCCGCCTTGATTTCCCTACAGATTCTTGGCGTCAAGTTTAAAAATCGGTATTCGCCCATCTGCAGATCGAACCCTTGACCACAGGGACGGCAGTCGAGTGTATAGTCACTAGGCTACCGAGACACGCGGTGTGATAAAATTCTAAGTCTAAAACTGTGTTTGTTAGCTTGCTTGATTTCATTAACGCCATCGTATCATCAAGGTCTGCCGAACTATATTGATTAGAGTTCTTGTTTGACTCCTTATAAAAATCAATATCTCAAAGAGATATGGACAATCCATATATCAGAAAGAGGAAGATGACTATTGGAGAAATTAATGGTTTGAATTTAATGCAGCCGAGAGCAGCCATCAACCTACTGGAATCGTCCGACAAAGATGAAAATCTGGGCAGATCGCAGACATTAATACACATGCATATTTACTGGGATATTTTTCTCCAACTATTCAGACAAATTTTGCAGGCCCTAAACATTGCCAATGGCAACAGTTTGTATTCCACATTGATGAATTTTCAGTTCCGCATGCCCTCAACGGTGACAAACAACAGGCAGTGGAAAAATCAACAACACTAAACGCATGAATACCAACGGAAGAGTAATATTGCGGTGGGAACTGACATATTGTGGCATACCAAGAAACGCGAGAACAAACACGTTGCCAAATGAGGGGACAACACACGAACATACGAATCAATCTATAAACTTCAATGAAAAGAGGACCAACATATTGGCCGTTAAGAAGGAAGCCCTCTACAGAGACATTCACAGCTATATTCGTCGTGCATAACAGGTAATAATCACGTTCCGTTTCTGAACAGTAAACAGCAGAGTGTACAATCTTTCAAGAAAACTCAAAACGGTTCTGTCACCAATCTGCACGTGTAAACAGACAGCCGAACAGGTCCTTAAAAATTAACACATGATGACTAAATTGCTGTATCATCTATGGTCACTCCATACGCACATTAACGCACAGCTGTTTGGAAGCTATCACGAACTCCATATAAAAAGCTAAGTGCAGCATCCTAGTAACATGATTCCTTGTGTACGTATTATTAACCAGAAGCCGAAGAAACAAGAAGGAAATAAAATATAAGGTAAGAAATATATTCCTTCTACTTTCCTGTCCTATTCCATTTCGGGTCCACATTATTTACCCCATGCCTGTGTACATTCTGTCTTTACTTATATTACATAGACATTGCACCCACTTCCATTAAAAACCTCCACTCCCATAAGAACCTGGATACGCCTTGTGTCGTCGCCCGAATTGAGTTTCGTTACTGTAAAATACGTTTGTTAGCGTGAATTCATTAGTTTTAGCTAAAATATCAGAGGATTGTCGCCGCTTTCCATGATTTAAGTTGCATTTGGACCTATCAAAGGCATATTCCTTGGGTGGGGGTAAATATTATACGGCAGGAAAAATTTTATAACGATGCAACAAACAGTGTTCAAAATAATTGATCGTGAATGAAGGCATTCATTTCTAAACAGACTATATTTCTATCCTAAGAAGTTGAAACTTTAAATTACTCGTAACACAAATTGGGTCTCACAAGTTAACAAACAAACATAATGATAAAATGGAAGTTAACATAACTAGGTGGTTAGCGAGGGTTGGTGTGACAACTGGATGGGACATAGGTGCTAGTGAAAGCATTTAATGTTTTGAATATTCCATAAACGCATATGTAAGAGGGTAGGTACATAGGGTAGACGCACTTAGGTCAGTATGCCCCTCACATATATACCAAATGTAAAGTGTAGTTCCATATCCGTTGTGTATAATATATTTATCCCAAAATCACAAGGCTAGTACTCTTGGGCCAGGTCCACGCGAATAATGGTAGAACGAATTAAAAAAAAAAAACTTCTAAAATTAGGAAAGAGAGTACATATGTCAAACATTATCCTATATGGCCCGTAGCAAATATATATCGTCGAGCGCACGAGCGGACAAGTAGCCAACTGGAATTTTCATGCCCGTTACCAAAATTTTCTGTTTTATACAGGGAGTCACGTATTTATTTATCTGCAGTTGAAAGGAACTCCAGGGTGGTTCTTCGTTAGGAGTAATATTTATGAGGAAATCCTTATGCCTTTATATTAATTCTCAGAGGGGAACGTTATGCAACAAGTTTTTTTTTTTTTCTTTCTCAAAGCGATATGCGAATAACCATACACAAACCAACGGAGGGTAAGGGGAAACCACCGCTGTATGTTTTTCAAGGACAGTCAAGCCTCTAAACAATACTGAACATATTGTGACAACCGGAAAGATGTATGAAAAGAGAGGATCGTAAGACAGCGTGGGAAAAGTTTTGACAGTCTTGTGTCACGACACGAAAGAGAGTGAATATATGAACTGATCCATGCCGTTGGAGATCGCAATTTGTTGATAAGCATGATCACTCACGCCAGCCGGCAAGGCACTGAATGATTATAACGATGCGAATACTGTCGGAGCTGATTATCGAATGCTCCTCATGTATATATGCTAATTGATTTGCTGTGCACATTTGCATGATGCCGTAGTTCTTTTTGATGCATCTTGTAAGTACAGATGGATTGCATACACATGTTTATATCCGGATGGAGTATAATAATGCGACGGAACACCCGTCGTCATTCATAATGCAGTTACTTTAAATAGACTGTATGTGTCACAGTCAGAGTTTAGCAGACTACAGTAACTGTTGGACAAGTAACTGAATGTTGTTTGAGCTGTTCAGTCTCCAGGTCATCCTGACCTAGACGCCTTTTGTGGAAGGTGTTTCATCATCATCATCATCATCATCATCATCATCATCATCATCATCATCATCATCATCATCATCATCGTCCACTTCTGCCGTCAAGCGACGTGGGGAGGAATAATTTGCGCTCCAGCGCCCAATGGGCGGCACTGGATAGTGTCATTCCGTGTGATTGTACAATGTCTTTGATGTCAATCCATTTTCTTCTTGGACGTCCTCTTGGTCTCGTCGCAGATTATCTTTGATGTAAAGCCAGTGATGGTAGTTGATTGTGTTGCATTCGAACGACATGTCCAAACCACTTGATCTTCTGTCTTTCAATAAATTTGGCACAGTGTGTTGATACCACTGTCTGTCTGATAACAGCATTTTTTTACGCGTCTGAACTCAAGAATTATAAAATAAGAAAACCGTTTTCAATTCGCTAGTCATAAATGATTATCGTCCAATAGAAGTACTAAATTTAACGTCAACAGTTCGTTTTTTTAAAAGACCTGCTCCACTTGCACTGATCAGGTCGTGTCAATGTCGTTTGCGATATGAATCGGCGTAACATTAGCGCGCCGAAGTCATGCTTGTCATTGCGTGTAGGCAAATATTAGCATATAACCTTTCATATTTCAAACGGACACTTTTCCTGATCTTAATAAGATTCATATAAAAACGATGACTTCATAGCTGGGCAAACTAGAAGCTTTGTAGTGTTGCTTCAATGACCTACGAGTACAATTCTCCACCCCACCTCTCTCTCTCTCTCTCTCTCTCTCTCTCTCTCTCTCGCTCACACACACACACACACACATACACACTCAATGGTAGTATGGTGTGTGTGTGTGTGTGTGTGTGTGTGTGTGTGTAAGAGAGCGATTCCAAAAACAACCACCGGTTGGCTGGTAAAAGTTAAAACGAATTGTAAATAACATCTAAATATAAGCTAATACATACAAAAGTTACATGCATGTCTGCATTGCTTTTCCACATAGTCACCACCTAAGTTGAGACACTGTCGTACCCGTGGCCCGAGATTTTGTAACCTCTCGTCAAGGAACGGCGCCGCTAAGGAGCTTAGCCAGTTGTTAACGCCATTCATGAGCTTCTCTGCAGTGTCGAAGCGCTGGGTAGCCAGCCAGACCTTTATCTTGCCGACGAGATGATAATTCCTTGGTGTCAAGTCAGGGCTGTAAGGGAGATTGTTTAAAATTCCCCACTTAAACTGCTCAGGTAAATCCTTTGCACGAGCAGCAGTGTGGGGACCGCCCATTGTCGTTCAGGATAATGACGCCACTGGTGAGCATTCCTCACCTTTTGTTTCGGATCAACCTCACAGAACAGTCTGACACTCATGACTTTATCACCGCACACACGACACAATCGACGATGAATCTATGCCGCATTTTGACACTCTGCTTGAAGAAAACGAATCACACCACGAATTTCACAGCTGGCTGGAAAGGCAATAGCCGTTTCCATGTTTATTGGTTCGCTATTCGCGAACCTCTGAATAAATGCGACTGTAGGTTGATATGTAGTGAGCTAAAAGACTACTGAATGATGCAAGAAATGAATGGTGTCGCCATGGCAGCCGGTTTATTGTCACCATTCAATCGGGGTTTGATTTTGGAACAGCTTGGCTGCATAGACTATTCAACCATGTTTGGGTAGAACAACAGACACCACGAGACTGGGGAAACGCATAATTATCCCAATTTGGAAACACAAAGACAGCAAAAGAGACTGCACACAATACAGAGGCATTTCACTGTTGAGTCATACTGGGAAAATATTTTGCAAAATTCTTGAAAAAAGATTTCGAACTACTTTAGAACCCCAGCTAAGCGAAACACAACTTGAATTTAGGAAAAACAAAGGATGCATAGATGCCATTTTTGCTCTTAGACAACTTATAGAAAAATCAATCGAATTCAATGAAACACTCTACTTAGCCTTTGTCGACCAAGATAAGGCATTCAATAGAGTAAATAGAAACAAGCTGTGGGAAATCCTTACACAATATGGAGTGAGTACACATCTAGCAAATCTATGTAGAAGTTTATATAACAACAGCGAATGCATAGTGAGAGCAACTGGAGGACACTCAGAACCCTTCACCATAAGATCTGGAGTACGACAAGGTTGTGTCCTGTTCCCTCTCTTGTTCATAACATATATAGACAACATATGTAAAGAAACTAGCCAAACAGAGACAGCAAGAAAACCCCATGACGAGAACACAGAAGAAGAACCATCTGCAAATCTAACCATTAGAGAACTCCTGTTTGCGGACGACCAAGCACTAATAGCAAAATCAGAAGCTGAATTACAAGACCACATGAATAGTCTAAACGAAATGTGTAGGGAACAAAACATGAAAATTAGCACAAGCAAAACAGAGGTAATGACTGTAACTAAAGAAGAACAAGCAACAACAGTTTACCTATACGAACATCCCTTGAAACAAGTAAAGAGTTTCAAGTACCTAGGAAGTATAATATCATCAAATGGCAGATCAGAAGATGAGATCAAAAATAGGTGCAATAAGGCAAACCAACTCTTTGGACAAATGGCACCAATACTAAAGAACAAACATGTATCAATAACTACTAAGAAAGCACTTTACAACACAATCTTCCTACCAACTCTATGCTACCAATGCCAAACCCGGACAATGACAGAAAAAGAGAAAAGAAAAATCACAACAGAAATGAGATTCCAATGAAGAACACTCAACGTATCAAGAAGAGATACGATCAGAAATGAAGAAATCAGGACTAAAGTGGGGGTTAAAGCAGCACTAGATTTTATTAGAAAGCAGCAAGTCAAATGGATTGGCCATGCAAGTAGGTTACCAGTCAACAGCATACCACAACAAGCAAAGATGTACATACCAGATGGAAACAGAGGAAGAGACCGACCACGTAAACGTTGGACGGAGGGAATAGCAGAGTCCATGGGAATATCGATATATGAAGCCCATAATCGGGCACTCTCACGATGTTTATACTTCACCTCGACACCGCAAGGTACAAGAGGAACATGATGAGATGAGATGAGATGAGATGAGATTATATATATATATATATATATATATATATATATATATATAATATATATATATATTATATATATATATATATATAATATATATATGGATCAGCACAGTGTTCTTGTCTCGACCATGCCATGTGGTCAAGCCATCCAGGTATTTACTTCTTTGTCTTCCCCTTGTTCTCTTCCTCTCGATTTTGCCAGTTGTCACCAAGTTCTTCAATTTATTTCTTCTCATAACATGTCCAACACATTTTGCCTGTCTACGTCTAATTTCTCTAATCAATTTACGGTTTTCATTTGTTTCTTGTCGTACTTGGTCATTGGATTTTCTGTCTGTCTATGGTATTCTTTGCATTCTACTCAGAAACCACATTTCCACAGCCTTAAGATGTTTTTTTCAGCTTGACTGTTCATTCTCCAAGCTTCACATCCATACACACGTATAGGCTCTCTTTAACACCTCAGCATTCTTTTTCTCGTTTCAATTGACATCCTTTTATTGGTCAGTATATTTTTTCATCTTTCTAAGTTTATCCACGTGAGCAAACGCAGCTACGCGAGAATTGGTAGCTTTTCTCGCCGCGCCCGTTACTTACGGGATATGTGAGCCTGCCGCTCAGAAATCAATGGCAAACTACTGAGCATAATCTTGCCAAGAAATCAACAACAGCGGTAAAATGCTGGTGTTGACAGCGATGTCCTGGAATATGATATGCTAAAAAAAGGCTACTTTCGCCATGGCGATTCTAGTTCTAATCTCTTCAAGGCATCTCACATCAGATGTTATTACTGTTCCGAGATAATTGTAGCGATTCACTTGTTGAAGAATATTCCCATTTACTAGTATATTGTTTTCGCATATCCTTTACAGGACATTGCAGTCAACACAAGCATTTTCCAGCTGCTGTTGATGTCTTGGTAAGTTTCGGAAGTTTGCCATTGCTTTCTGTACGACCGGCTCATATACCTCCTTAAGTAACCAGCGCGACACAATCCGCATGCGGAATTTCGCGCAGCAGTGTTTCCTTACGAGAATATACAGGATTACGAACAACGTCGTTAACCACTACGCCATGGAGACCGGCACTAGTATATTACATTATGGTATTTGGTTCTTCCTAGTGACGACCATTATCTGTGTCTTCTTACAAGTTAATTATAACCTGGTTGTTCACTGTGTGCAACAACCGCATCTAATTGCTGCAGATTCTGCAAATTGTCTGCAATCAGAATCATCTGCATAATATAATGTTATTGACGTTTCGTCCCCCTACGATGATTTACTTTATATCTTCTACATTTCTGAAAATATTTTCACCGTATAGGGAAAAAAATATCTGGAGACATTATACTTCCCTTCCTCACACCTCTCTTAATAGGCTGATATTGACCCACTTCATTATCAATCCCTATGGCAGCTTGTTGTTTCCAATATATGGTTTTAATAAGTCTAATGTCTTTCCCATCAATTTGTAGATCTGCAAGCATCTCTACCATGTTGACATGTCTTACTCTATCGAAAGCCTTTGTTAGTCAATAAAGCAAAGATGTATATCTTTGTTTACGTCTATACAACTTCAATTACTGTTCGCAGCATATACACGGCATTTCGTGTACCCTTGTCTTCTACAAACCCACATTGTTTTTCTCCTATTTTAGGTTGTAGTTTCTTCCTACTCTTCGTATGAAAAATCTTAGCAAAATCTTCGTAGTGTGACTCATTATACTCATTGTTCGATGTTGATCACATTCCAAGGCTCCTGATTTCTTCGGGATTGCAATAAATACGTAGAAGTAAATAAATACTTAGGCAGTTTTCGCAGGTTTTACACTCAGTCGTTTGCCTTAGCTTTCTAACGACCGATACTCGTACCATCAAAATCAATACATGGTGGTGGTGGGTGGGGGGGGGGGGGGGGGGGGAGAGAGAGAGGGGGGTTTGCGCTTCCAAATCGTACGCGACTGATTTCCAACACTGGGAAATGTGTTTAATGACAATAGGTCACAGCGCTTTGTAACTTACCGTGTAAATTGAGTTTAACTGACTACTGCCATGGGATGATTAATCGTCATAAGCGACTTCCCGTATCTGCCATGGGCTTATATATCGCCGAAATTTTGTCATTGCGTTATAATACAACATGTCTGCTATCATATTAACACTTTTGAGCCATAACAGTGACAGACTCCTACTTCCCATTTTCGGTCTTTCATTTCTGTTTGGTCCAAACCTACTGTTTGTTTGGTGCAGAATCTGTTAAGGGAAGTACTTTGACCAGTTCGCCGTCTGTGGCTTAGGGGTTAGACCTAGATCGAGTCGTGGGTTCGACATCAGCATTTGTCAGTTTGGGAGCAGATCGCTTGCGTTTATTTCGACGTTATAAGCGCCGACCATTCAGTAAGCAATCTACAATTACTTAACTTAAAATCGCCTAATAATGTTCAACACACTAAATGGTTGCATAGTAAAATTGGCCGAGGCAACTGCCATTCATTTACAAAAGCTAACTTTGTGGAGCTCTGTGGCAAACGGATTGCGGAAGCAGTTTATAATCCTAGATATCGAGTTCTAAACACATCCGCGGCGATTTGGAAGCAGACTACTTTGCATTGGTTTTCATACAATGGTGTGAGTGCTGGCCCCCAGAAAGCAATGGCAAACTACTGAACGTAAACGTGCCAATAAATCACACACATCCAAAAATGCTATGGTTGGCTTCGATGTCCTGTAACGTAACTGCAACAAAGTTTTTTTTTTTTTTTTAATTTTTCTAATTAATTTGCCGTTTTCAGTTGCTTACTTAATTTTCTTGACTCATGTGCTTTTTTGTCCATGGTAATCTTTGCATTTTCCATAGAAACCACATTTCCGATGCCGTTAGATATTTATCAGCTTTGACTAATCACGTAGAGATACAGAAAAGCGACAAAAATGTCCGTACTATTTATTGTATAATAATATACACAACGCTGAATACCCATTGTTAGTCATTTGCATGCTTTTTACAGGACATTGCAATAAACCCCTGAATTTATGGGATGCATGTGATCTACTCGGAAATTTTAATTAAGTATTTTGCCATTGAACACACACACACACACACACACACACACGCACGCACGCACGCACACACACACACACACACACACTTACACACACACACACACATAGAATCATACACCTACTTATATAACAATGTAGAAAAAGAAGGTGGAACAGATACAGATCTTAGAGTAAGAATACAGAAGGCTACGGAAACCTTTACAACACTGGGGAATCTCTGGAGGTCAAAAGAAATTACACTCAACACACAAAGTAGAATATTCAAGTCTAACGTTAAATAAAGACTGCTGCATGTATCAGACACAGGAAGAACAACGGACACGGTTGCAAACAAACTATAAACGTTCACTAATTAGTTAAAGTTACAGTTCGTTGCATATCATTTACAGGACGTCGCAGTCAACCCCAGCATTATTTGCCTGTTCGTGATTTCTTCGCAAGTTTACGTTCAGTAGTTTGCCATTGCTTTCTAAACGACCGGCACTTATACCTCTGTATGGGTATCCAACGCAAGGCGCTCAGCTTGTAAATCGTCCTCAGCTGTGTTTCGAACGCGGTAGGCGGGATTATGAATTGCATTCACAACCCCTACGCAACAGAGGTGACTAATTAGTGCCTGCACAAGATAGAAGGAATAAAATTGTATGCTAAAATCACCAATGTGGAGCTCGTGGAGAGAACTAGACAAATACCGATGTGGAGCTCGTGGAGAGAACTAGAAAAATACCGATGTGGAGCTCGTGGAGAGAACTAGACAAATACCAATGTGGAGCTCGTGGAGAGAACTAGACAAATACCAACGTGGAGCTCGTGGAGAGAACTAGACAAATACCAACCTTGAGCTCGTGGAGAGAACTAGACAAATACCAATGTGGAGCTCGTGGAGAGAACTAGACAAATACCAACGTGGAGCTCGTGGGGAGAACTAGACAAATATCAATGTGGAGCTCGTGGAGAAAACTAGACAAATACCAATGTGGAACTCGTGGAGAGAACTAGACAAATACCAATGTGGAGCTCGTGGAGAGAACTAGACAAATACCAATGTGGAGCTTGTGGAGAGAACTAGACAAATACCGATGTGGAGCTCGTGGAGAGAACTAGAAAAATACCAACCTGGAGCTCGTGGAGAGAACTAGACAAATACCAATGTGGAGCTCGTGGAGAGAACTAGACAAATACCAACGTGGAGCTCGTGGAGAGAACTAGACAAATACCAACCTGGAGCTCGTGGAGAAAACTAGACAAATACCAATGTGGAGCTCGTGGAGAGAACTAGACAAATACCAACCTGGAGCTCGTGGAGAGTACTAGACAAATACCAATGTGGAGCTTGTGGAGAGAACTAGACAAATACCAATGTGGAGCTCGGGGAGGGAACTAGACAAATACCAATGAATCAAAATGTGAAGAAAAGATGCTGGTGCTAGGTAGGCAATACACTGAGAAAGCTCGAGAATACCGTGTTCCCCCGAAAAGATCAGGTGTTATATTAATTCTAGCTTTAAAAATGCACTCGGACTGTTTTTCGGGGGGGGGGGGGGGGGGTGTCTCATATATATATATATATATATATATATATATATATATATATATATATATATATATATATATATATATATATATATATATATATATATATATATATATATACATTGTTTATGATAAAAATATCTACATTTATTCACGTATAAAATTCTAAATTTACTCAAATACAGTCGCGTCATATTCTTCTGGAACATTGTCATAACTTTCCAAATCCCGAATACCGTCTGATCAATTTTCGTTTAGGATTCCAGGCCCATAAACACTGCAGTTTCATCCATGGCAATCATGTTTGAGAGTTGGTATTTAAAAAAGTCGATGCCCTCAACAAAGTACTTGAATGCAAGTGCATGTTTAATAACTTCATTCTAGCTGACGATCTTATCTAGGGTTTATTTTAGGGGTAGGTCTTATTTTCGGTGAAACAATTAGAAAACAAAAGAAAAAAAAAACTAGTCTGGAACCCATATGGCAAAAGAAATCAAAGAAGACGTAAAAACTCACGGAGAAGAGAATAACAACAGAAATGATCAATATGGGAAGGGCATTGACAGAGCTGCATGGGATAACGAAAGATACCGGTGGGAAAAGGGGGAGGCTTGAAGTGATTTGGTTGTGGGCCTATGCCGCATTGTTGGATAATGGGCAAAAAAAAAGAAGAGGAGGAAATGTGTCTAAGGTTGATTTGGTAACCTGGACTCGATAAGGCGGTGAATGCTGAAGCTGTGTCTTTTACTATCTCCTAAGCCACAGACACCGAATACTGGATGCAGACATGGCATGTAGTGTTAGGAATACACCGGTCTCTAAACTTGTTCAACAACAAATTCTAATCCTTTTTGAAAAAAAAAATATACATCACAGTGCTGATCTCATGAAGGAATGATTGCCCTTGTTCAGTTCACACACTTGATCCATCTAACATTACATACACCAGATTCTTGAAGGGATACTTGCTTCAGCTATCACAGTGGTTCTCAACCGGTGGGGAATTTCCCCCCAGGGGGGAATTTTAGGGTTTTCAGAGGGGGGGGGGGGGGGTGAAGATTATTTCAAGATCACGTTAATACAAGAACCGATTACTTGATCTCGCTTCCCCTTCATACTTTACGGTTCCGTACGTCTCACCCTTCTAAAATTCATTTTATAAAGTAAGTAGACCCACAAATCACGTTTTATGTGGACGTCTAGACTTGTTTTAGTATGTGCTTCCATTATTACGTATACTGTATAGGGGCGGGACGGGGGATTTGTAGGTAGGAAATACGAAAGGGGGAATGACCGTTCTGAAAATATGGTGAAAAGGGGGGGGGGGGCACGGGTCAAATTTTTAGGTAGGAAATATGAAAGGGGGAGGGGATGACGTTCTGAAAATATGGTGAAGGGGGGCACGGGCCAAAAAAGGTTGAGAACCATTGATCTAACATTACGCACACCAGATCCAAGAACATAACCTGCTCCATCTAACATTACATATACCAGATCCAAGAACATATACCTACTCCATATAACATTACGCACACCAGATCCTAGAACACATAACTTCTCCATATAACATTACGCACACCAGGTCCTAGAACACATACCTGCTCCATCTAACATTACATACACCAGATCCAAGACCATATACCTGTTCCATCTAACATTATATACACCAGATTCTAGAACATATACCTGTTCCATCTAACATTACATACACCAGATCATAGAACACATACCTGCTCCATCTAACATTACATACACCAGATCCTAGAACATAACCTGCTCCATCTACCATTACATATACCAGATCCTAGAACATATACCTACTCCGTATAACCTTATGCACACCAGATCCTAGAACACATACCTTCTCCATATAACATTACATACACCAGATCCTAGAACACATACCTTCTCCATATAACATTACATACACCAGATCCATGAACATATACCTGCTCCATATAACATTACATACACCAGATCCTAGAACACATACCTTCTCCATATAACATTACGCACACCAGATCCTATAACACATACCTGCTCCATCTAACATTAGGCACACCAGATCCTAGAACACATACCTTCTCCATTTAACATTACGCACACCAGATCCTAGAACACATACCTGCTCCATCTAACATTACGCACACCAGATCCTAGAACACATACCTGCTTGTCAACGTCCTAAATACCTAGGGGAATGAAACTTGGGTTCATACAGGCAACAAACTCCGTTCTGATACTATCTGACATGATTTATTTACA
Source organism: Cepaea nemoralis (assembly GCA_014155875.1). NCBI lineage: Eukaryota > Metazoa > Mollusca > Gastropoda > Stylommatophora > Helicidae > Cepaea > Cepaea nemoralis. The sequence goes on along the minus strand of JACEFZ010007766.1, from coordinate 1,994 downwards.
GTAAGCTGGCGAAGAATGGTTTTCGCAGCCAGCTCCGTGGCGAACATGATCATAGGAGTTCACAATAAAGCCATCATACATAATTATTACAACAAACTCTATCATCTATCATTTTGCGAGTAACACTCCTAAATACACTTGTATTCAATCTATCAAGTCCCCCTTAAGTTAAGCCCTGTTGCTTGTTCGATGTCCAGTCGGCGTCTGCCCTCTAACGTGTCTCGGACACGGGCTGTAACTCTCCTCGAGCTTCTCGTGGAACAGGTCCTGGCACGCGGTCAGCGTGTCCACGGAGCTGTAGGCGAACTGACCTATGTTTCTCGAAGGCTCTAGATTGTTCGAGCATTCGAGTGTGTCTCCCTTGTATTGGGGTTATGTCCCTTCTCGAGTTCCCTTCTATCTTTATGTTCCTACCGACTCCATGTGAGACTCTGACAGGGGTCCCCCTCCCCGCTTCTATGGGTTAGTATATGGTAATTAGTCTGCACTAATTCTGTCATTAGGATCACATGAAGTTGGTGTTTGGTAGTTTTCGTGGATGGGAACCTGGCCATCTATATATTTGCACTATTAACTCATGTATTTCCCCGTACAACAATCCAGGATGATTGCTGAAGAGCCCCTATCTCTTCCATATCCTTAAACATGCTTATCCGACCGAAGTTCCCTGACGCTTCTAGTTGTATTTGCAACCTCGCCCTTCTCAAGTATCCATTTGATACCCAGATATTAAACTCTGTGTTAGAGAGGTTTAACAAGACACATTGTCTTGGCTTATTTAAGAACACTTGCAATTCTGGTCCTGAATGTGTATTTATGATACACTTTTACTTCCGTATGTTTTATAGTGCTTATATATATATATATATATATTATATATATATATATATATATATATATATATATTATATATATATATATATATATATATATATATATATATATATATATATGCACTCTTGTTTTTCCTCCAAGTAACTACTTATGTTCTTGTTTGCCTGTTAGTGTGGTTACTGCTTTGTTACTTGCTCTAATAACATGTGTGTGATTTAATTGTTAGTGTTTTGTTTTATGAGTATGTCCTACCTAATGTCTAAAGTGTGTGCTACCTGTGTGTATGTGGTGTGTAGTACATCTCTAAGTGTCACGAGCTGGAATATCCCTTGTCACTGAATTACGTCATCTGTGTAACGCATGTACAGGGTATTCAAACAGTGATTCTTAGAGTGAAACCTATTTTATCTAACACTAAACATGTATACACAATTTTAGGCAAGTGTTACATTTTACACTCAAAACGCAGACAAATTAAAATAAAAACTTTTTGCGTACAATTTGTCCGCTCAGTATCTCGCTCTCTCGTTTAATTCATTCACTCTCTGATTCGCACACCTTTCATTCAATATAATAATTTGTTAAAATATACACATTAAGGTGAGGTAATTGTTGTCGCCCTTAGAATAAAGGAAACTGGCGATATGCTATATTCAAAGCGTCAAGTACTATCTGTACTGGTGATAAGAAATGGTTTATAAGTTAAATTGCAACAATTGTATTGGGAGAAAGTTTTAACTATGAATGAAAATGTTTGTGACATATTATGATAGAAAATGTACAATTTACATGTTCACATATCTTCTGTATACAAAAAAGCACAAATGTAATACATATTTAACTGATAACATTAAATTAATTAACTCCAACGACGATCCGTGTGTTGTCGTTCTTTCGTCCGTGTGCTGTTCCAATAATGTTTTACAGTTCGTAGGTAACGTTTTAGTGTTACATTCCTGTGTTATCTCTCATATGTCGTCATAGTCATAGTATATCGCTGCTTGTATGTGCGATGTTCTGTTCCGTTAGTTTGCGAGTCAATTGAAATCACGCGTATGCACAGTTATTAATTTCGCATGGTACTTTTAGTCAGTGATTGATGAAATAACTTCGCAAATGTTCACGTTAGTTCTGCAGCAGTAATTCGGAAATCAAAGGGG
>JACEFZ010007764.1:0-18072 GCA_014155875.1 Cepaea nemoralis | reverse complement strand
AACAAACAACAGAAAACATTATCATATACTCACGAAATCATTATTCGGACTTTCGCTACCAAATGCTAGTACATTGTCTCCACCACATTCGCATTTGACATATGTCATCCTGTGAAGTTTATAGAAGCCCAGTGTTAAGATTCAACATACACGTTCCTGGAGACAATGGGACCAGGACTACAGACTTACGTTCACTTGTAACCCCGGGGTAAATGGCACTTTAGAAAAGTAACATATCTTATGCAATAAGTCATTGTCATTGAATATCATGAAGAGAGTACTGACTTTATACTGAACTTGTTTTGCCGTATGTCATGATTCACCATGGAACACAAGGAGAAACGACCACATTATACATCCCAATACACGCAACATGATAGTCGATAAAGCACAAAGAAGAAGAAAAATACTGGGTTTCTTCAAGACCTGAACATCGCAGAAAACATGGTTAATATACAGTATCATGTCTCGGAAACTAAAATACTATGGTTATATTGAAAGTCACAGTGGCTTGGAAAGAACTGTGATGTAAGACATGGCTTCTGGTAGAAGAGGCAGCGGTCGACCAGCATCAAGATGGATACAGGACAATGCAGACAGCTTTGGTACGAGGTAGTACGAGGAAGGAGAACTGGCCAGAGATCGAGAGGTTTTTCTATGCGCAAGGATGAGAGCGATGTTCTGTAAAGAGAATACTACATGAGAGAGAGAGAGATAGAACGAGAGAGAAAGAAAGAGAGAGAGAGACAGAGAGAGAAAGAGCGAGAGAGAGAAAGAGAGAGAGGAAAAGAGAGCGAGAGAGAAAAGAGAGAGAAAGTGAGAGAGAGAGAGGGGAAGAGAGAGCGAGAGACGAAGAGAGAGAAAGATAGAGAGCGAGAGAGAAAGAGAAAGAGAGACAAAGAGAAAGAGAGAGAAAGAGAGAGAGCACGAGAGAGAAAGAGAAAGAGAGAGCGAGAAAGAGAGAGAGAAAAAGAGAGAGCGGGAGAGAGAGAGCGAGAGAGAGAGAGAGAGAGAGAGAGACAGAGAGATATAATTACTCACATCATGACGTAACTGTCGTAATTTCTCTATCACATTATGAGATTAAGTATTCTTTTTGTATTCTTCTTCTTACAGTCGTAAGACTGTAAGCGGCTATGATTGTCTGTCCACAGTCTTCTGTCTCTTGTGCTTTCAATCATTTCTGATACCGGCGTTCCTCCTTGCCATATTGTCAAAGTGTCCAGCAACTTCTCCCTTGGCCTTCTCTTTCTCTCCAACGTACCCGTTGTGACAACACTCAAGCTTTCCTCCTTCATGACATGCCGAAAGAATGCTAACTGTCTACTTATCATGGAAGTAACCACTTCTCTATGTCACTTAACTTCTTTCAAAATATCTTCATTTGTCTTTCATATCACATACACCACATGGCTAATAATAAGTCCCACACCAGTTATTACTATTACTGAGTCGTGTAGTATTGATTTTTCATTTTCCACATGCCTTTATGATGGATATCTTTTATATTGTTGCTGTTTTCAGTTAGTCTTGAATGATGTGTGAATGGTATAATGTATGAAAGAGAGTGATAAAAGGGCAGAATGTTAGACGGGCCTGCGTGCCCAATTCTTAACCCTTTCAAAATAAAGTTTAGTTGTTGATGTTGCTGTTTCTATCCGTCCACGGTGTTCAAGTAATTATGTAACACGAAGAAACCTATTCTGAGACAATCTTCTATGTTTTCATACATTTTGTTTATCGCTTGCTTGCTTTGAACATACATGCATAGTCCATACACATGCAACTACCGCTAGTGTACTGGACATATTTGTACGTGTGGATTAGTTTTCCATATGACCAGTGTCCCTCCCCATCAGGCTAAACCACTCCGACTTCTGAGGTCATGGACGTCTTGGCCGAGAAGTCAACATTTTAGTCCAACTGACCGGTGTAGGGATTTAACCCGCTACCTCAGCATCAGTATACCCGATCTTTAAGAATGAGCTCTCGTATCCATTCGGCCAAGCTGACCTCCTATTAATACATGATGAACATTTGTTTATGTAATTATGGAGCAGCGGTAGCTGGGCGAATAGTATGCTCGCCTGCCCGCATGCTCAATTGTAGAGAGAACAAGGCAGCAGGAGATGTTCAGAAGTTGCTTTGCTTATGTTTATACCATAATAAGAACAATACAGGCATAGATACAAGTAGAACATAGTCTGCATGTCTCTCAGTGTGTGTGTGTCTTTATATTTACTACAAACAACTCACCTAATGTAATCCCCCGACATCATATAGAACTGAATATACCCATTCGATACAGAACAGTATGCTGAGCTATGCTTCCCGATGTCGACGCTGTAGGAACCAACAGGTTGTTGTATGGCCTAGAGATAAACATATTGCAAACATGGTGATATATTTACTCATGTCTATGTTATAATAATAATAATAATAATAATAAGTCTTTATTTTCAAAGGGTTAAGAATTGGGCACGCAGGCCCGTCTGACATTCTGCCCTTTTTCTCTATTTCCTCTCATACATTCTTTCATTCAACATCACTTATGAAGCAACTTTTGACAACAAAAGAACATTAAAACGCATGAAAAATAATCAATAACAAATGACTCACTGAGGCAGTGTTTAACATGGGCATTATAAATACCTAAGGAGGGTGTAACGTGCCATACATAAGGGAATGTTTTTTGGCTAGTTGTCGTTTGAGATAAATTACCATTATTGTCTTTTTTGTGTTATTTGTTATGGGGGTATGTAGTCTGTACTAAGGTAGTGTTCAAACAGGTTGCGAATGTATGAATCATGATTGGTGGTGTCTTTGATTTCTTGTGGAAGATTGTTCCACAACTGAGCGGCAGAGTATGCTAAGCTTGTTTTATATAAGTCTATCCTAGGTTTAGGGACATGAAGTATATTTAGTCGTTCGCTATGTCTAGCGTTATATGTAAACAATGGCCAAAGGTAGCTTAGAGCATTTTGAAATAGGATTTTGTGAATTAGTTTGGTCTTATTAAAAAGCAGGCGCTTGTGGAGTGGCAGTAACCGGAGACGTTTATATAGGTTAGATTTGTCGGTAAGCTTTTCACCATTAATTAAACGCACTGCCCTTTTCTGGAGTGAATATAGGCGTTTTGTTATTGATTTGGAGAATCCATCCCAGACTGTGGAGCAGTAATCAATATGTGTTTGTATATGAGAAGTATAGAATATCTTTCTTGTGTTTTCGTCAAGGAAATTTTTAATTTTGGCAAGTTGGTATTAGCTGGCTATCACATTTAGGAACGCCATTCAAGGCTCGAGACGTTCTTTAACATCAACTTGGCTGATAGCCATGCATCCTCAGATACTTAATGTGTGGCGTGATAATACGTGCATCTACTACCACCCACCTAACTTGGGGTACTACATCTATGGCTTGATAGTACTCATACATCTGCCTAGAGACCCTGGGTAAATTGCCACCCACCGTCAGTGTGTAACTTTATAGTACACCTGCCTGCCGATAATTCGTCAGTAACCACACAATCTGAGGCACTTCAATTTTGACTGGATTGTACTTCTGCCTGCCGATACTTGGTCATCCTTGCACTGTAATGCTTTTATTCGGTTTTCCTCTGACCTTCTTGCAATGTTAGTCGGGATGATGGTTTTAGGCTTTCTTCTGAGAAAATGATCAATCCAATTCCCACAACATTTTCCGGTTGTGTATAACTGCATAAATAAGGTGTATCTCCAGTATCATATATTGTATTCAGCAGTCTGGTGACTTGGTCTATTCCATACTCTTCTAATGCTTTTATAATTTCTATTGTAATGTTGTCTGGACCCGGAGTCTTGCCAGTTTTGATATGGTTAATAGCATTCTGAACTTCCATCTTCAAAATTGATGGTCTCTCATTATTATTCAGAATATCATAATGTTCGTCTCTTGTATCATCATAAAAAATCGACAGGGTCGACTTCATTGCACCAGGTGTTTATCCCATTTGGCTCGGTCTCTTTCCGCAGCGCGAAAAGCGTCGCACAAAGCATGAACTCCGTAGCTCTAGCGACGATCCACAGGAGTCTCGGAAAAAATTAACTCGTGAACCGAAGGACGCGGCCCGGAATCGAACCCACAACCTTCGAAGCCCGAGTCAAATGGCTTGACCACTTCGCCACGGAGACTCGGAGACTCCCTCTTGTATCATCATACAGGTCGTTAACATATTCTGACCACGCATGTTATCTTTTTCTATTATGATTTTGCCATCTTTTGTTTTTAGACAACCCGATGACGTGTGCGTTCTTTTGTTAGTGTAGGCCTTATTTCTTTTCTTCATTAATTTGGTATTTCATGTGTTTTGTTGGTTTTTAGTTTCCTTGCAATTGTCCTCAGTCTACGCTTCTTTTTCCTCTTGCATAATTTCCTAATTTTCATGTCAATCTCTTCATATTTTTAATGGTTATTTTTGCTATTCTTCTTATTTCAATGAGTTTTAAGAAGTTTTCCGTCATCCATTTCTAACGTCCCATCTTCTTCACTTTTAAGATAATTGGTTGTGCAGCTTGGCTGACTGATTTCTGTAATATTTCCCATTGGTCGCTGACATCCCGAAATAATATTTCCAGAACGTACAATGCATGCAATCTGTTCTTTACCTCTACGTTAAATTTATCTTTTATCCCCTAACTCTTCGTTGCACCTTGATAAAATTTTGTGTTTCTTGGTATATATTTGATCTTCTTTAATTTTATATTTATAATTTTAATTTTATATGTATATTACTTATGATTAATCTATGGTCGCTATAGCCGTCTGCACTTGGTATAGTTTTTGCAACTTTCAAGGCATTTCTAAATCTTCTGTTGATGAGAGTGTAATAAATCCGATTTCTGATCTTATATAAGGATCCTCCATGTCCATAATCTCCTAGAGTGTTGTGATATCAGATGTTCCCATTAAATTATCATGCTCTTTGGCCCACAGTGCAAATCTGCAACCTCTTTCAATCTGTTACCCTAGTCCAGGTGTCACCAAACTACTGCCCGCAGGCCGGATCCGGCCCGCGATGTCAGTTTATCAAATTTCCCTGGTCAAGGTGTTAATTGAGCTAGTCTCTAGGCCAGTGTTTTTCAACCTCTCTGCTGGAGCAGATTCGTACGCAAATGTCTACGTTGCTCAAGGAACTCTGTGCGATGATCCAAGTGTCTGTCCTACTTTATGTAATACACCAGATAGGCAGAAACGTTGCATTTAGGCGATTTCAGTCTATTTCGACTGAACCCATGGCTGCCACTCACGGAACCCCGATTGAAAAACACTGCGCTAGGCTGTTTATTTAGGCCGGCCCTATTTATATATTTTTCAAACCTCATTATGTGATATATTCTACTACCAAAGGTCCCTTTCAACTTTATATGTACCTTTGGTGAGCCGTAGCTTCACCAGTGACCCCTAGTCCTTTGCTTTTCTTGTGTTTCATTTGGATTTTAATTATGTGTCTAATGCAAAGTCTTTTTCCATTTTAAGATCCCGTTTACTTCACTCTTCATTATGACTACTAAGAAAAGAAAAGTGGACTCAGAATGTCGCGTTTTCAATGAAGAATGGGAAGTAAAGTTTTTCTTTGTAGAAACATAGGATCAGAAAACCAGTTGCGTAATATGCAGCGAAAATGTTGCCGTTTTGAAAGAGTACAATCTTCGGCGTTACTATGAAACAAAACATCTATCAACATATTCAAAGTTTTCTGGAAAGTTACGCTCTGAGAAATAGAGTCCATGAAACATGGGTGGACAGACAGAAAAACCAATGAACAAGTCCTTCAAGAAACGAATGAAGATCGTAAACTGATTAGAGTCATTAGACGTAGACAGTCAAAATTGTTTGGGCATGTTATGAGAAGAAATGACTTGGAGAATTTGGTGACGACTGGCAAGATCGAAGGTAAGAGACCAAGGGGAAGACCGAGAAGTAAAAACCTAGATGGCTTGGCCACATGGCATGGTCGAGACACGAACATGGAGCTGATCCACGCCTCTGGTGATTGAGTGAGATGGCAGAAATGACCGCCCACGCTTAACGGCATGGCACATGATGGATGGATGGAAACGTGGTTTAGAAATACAAATTCACGAGAAAATTTGCTGAAAATGAATCTGTCACTCGTACAAGTTACATAATAGTGCAGAGGATGGCAGAACGAGTGTCCCATTAAAGTGTCCCATTATGAAATTTAATTCTGAATATTTTATTTCCTGAGGCTTTCTCCAAATCACAATAATATTTTCTCATAAACTTGATAAAACTGTGCACAGATCTTTTAGTTAAGATCACGATCAATGCAGTGTCTACTTGATACAACCGTGTTCATGGTGGATGCGTGCATTGTCAATGTAATCCTTGAATCTACTTATTACAACTGTTTTCATGTAGGTTCTTTTCAGAAAGTAATCAATGCAATCGTCAAATCTGCTAGCCTCATTTGTGGTCCCGTAGCGTCTTCTGAGAACTTCTTTTCATAACCCTTGCAGTGTGATGTTAGTCATCGTGTCTGTCCAGAGATTTCCTACCGTGTTCTGCAATCATATCTGTTACAGACGTTTATCGTGATATGATGCAAAACTGTCCAGAATCTTCTCTCTTGGCCTCCCTTGTATCTTTTTATTTCCAACGTTTCTATTGTCACGATGTACTCAAGCTTCTCACGATGTGCTAAAAAATATCAAGTATCATTTGTCTTATAGTTAGTTAGTTAGTTAGTCAAGATTCCAACTTCACGGCAACGGGTCGTCTCCATTGTGCTCCGTTCCTGTGCCAGTGAATATCACACAAAATGCTCCCCACTGTCCAGTTCAGTAGCAAGTCCTTTGCAGAACCTCGCTCCGGAAATCCTCTCGATCATAAGCAAGATGTCCGGCGTCCGATACACTCATCTGGAGATCATCCGCCACATCCTGCACCCATCTTCTCCTTGGCATGTATATATATATATATATATATATATATATATATATATATATATATATATATATATATATATATATATATATATATATATATATATATATATATATATATATAATTTCGTGCAAGACCATTTCATTGCCAACAATAATAACCGTTTCATCAGCACATTGCAAATTGTTTACATTATGCACGCCAAATAATATACCTGGCATATTCTGTGTGGATCTCACTATTATTTCATTGTACAAACTGAACATATCAAGTTATCGTAAACAACCCTGTCTAACATCGTGTTTAACGTGTCGAACATAGCCTATTTAAAACGTGGCTATGATAATCACTATCATCAGCATTATGTGTCATGCCGATAAGCGCTAGCGGTCATGGTTTGCCATCTCACACGATCGCCCGAGTCTTGGACCAGGTCTGTGTTCTTTGTCTCCGTGATGCCATGTCGCCAAACCATCAAAGTATTTTTTTCTTTACTTCACCCTTACTCTTTTCCCTCAGTCTCGTCAGTTACACTTATTTTTCCAATTTAAATTTCTTCATAATGTTCCCACAAATCTTGACTGTTTACGCTTTATTATCTCAGCTCAATTTACGATTTTCAGTTCTTTTTTGTAAGACTTTTTCATTGGTTTTGCTATCCATCCATGGTATTCTTTTCATGTTCGCTTTTTCGCAGCGTATCTGCTGATTGTCCGTATTGACAAGCAATTAACAGTATACGAGTCAGAACTTAGTCAGATATGGCTGAGCTACCGTATAACAGTAGGCTGTACTGCCTGCTTTCTGTTAGCGCCGAATGTTTGGCGGTGCTCATCAAACCCAACACAGCGCATTGTGCCAACGCCTTTGGTGGAGGAGTACAATTGGGAGAGTATACGCCTTATCCTGATGAGAGGAAATACAATCTAAAAACTAAAAGTCATGACGGGACAGACCAGGCCCTAAGGCTTGGTCAGCAACTGGTTTAGGATGGAAGCGGACAGTAAAAGCTTTGCTTTGCTGATCCGGCAGATTCTGCAGCTTGTCTTATTCCAGTGTATTGGTGTTACCTTCCCCTGGAGTAATCTAGGCATGGCCAGAGAGTGTTCATGCTATATTGGAAACGCATGGTCTCTACAATCCAGCCCAGACTTTGTGCTATAGAGAGGTACCAGCTGACCCGGCCCGGCTTCGCCCAGCCCCTGGCGGGGATCTGTCTGTCTGTCTGTCTGTCTGTCTGTCTGTCTGTCTGTCCCGGCCCGGCTTCACCCAGTCCCTGGTGGGGAGCTTCTCATTTAATTCAAATAAGTAGTCATATAAGCTCCCGTTCCCGACTGTCTGTCTGTCTGTCTGTCTGTCTGTCTGTCTGTCTGTCTGTCTGTCTGTCTGTCTGACCGACCCGGCCCGACTTCGCCCAGGCCCTGGTGGGGAGCATCTCATTTAATTCGTATAAGTAGTCATATAAGCTTCCGTTCCCGACTGTCTGTCTGTCTGTCTGTCTGTCTGTCTGTCTGTCTGTCTGTCTGTCTGTCTGTTTGTCTGTTTGTCTGTTTGTCTGTCTGTCTGTCTGTCTATCTGTCTGTCTGTGGGTCTGTCTGTCTGTCTGTCTGACCCGGCCCGGCTTCGCCTAGCCTCTGGTGGGGAGCATCTCATTTAATTCATATAAGTAGTCATATAAGCTCCCGTTCCCGAATATCTGTCTGTCTGACTGTCTATCTATCTGACCCGGCGCGGCTTCGCCCAGCTCCTCGCGGGGAGCGTCTCATTAAATTCATATAACAAAAAAAAATTAACTTCAGAATGTCCTCCCACAACACGATCCATTAATTTTAATGAAAACTGTTTTTAATCACCTACATGACTGTAGATAACTTCTTTACACATAAAAAGATGAGTTAGAAAATTTTCACTATTTAAATAGATGCATTATTTTAATGAAAATTTTGAAAATGCCTTAAAGATTATATCATTATTTATTATAACGCATATGCCTGTAAATAACTGTAGACAAACCTTTGAAAACAATGCAACAATCTATATATAAAATATATAGCAATGCTATTAAAAGTTATGCCCCTTGAAATAACTTTTCTTAAGTTAAATCCCCTCGCTATATATAAATGATTATGTAAATTAAAATATAACATTTTAGTAAGTAAACAGCTGATTGTATACTAACAAACTATGACAGTTCGCTGCACGGGAATGAAAAGAAAACATGTAGAAAATTTCATCTCAATAGGATGGAACGTTATCGAACGCATCAAATACATTTCTACATACATACATTGTCATTTATATATAGATACCCCCCTCGCTGGTTCCCTCAATGGATTGCAGTCATCATGTGTCAAGGTGTTAGATTCCATTAGGACAGACTATTGACAGAAGAGGGGCAAGGACTGAGAGGACAGAGAGACAGGACCTCTATAAAGGTATAGACAGAATAGAGACAGCACCCAAGCTAGGACTTAAGAACATTTATAAGACCAGACTCGGGTGGGGACACTAACGTGTCATATTTAGGACAACATAGGGACCAACCCCGAGAACAGGGGATGGGTACATTAGGTCACGGAGAATACCGTGATGACGTAAACTATATTAGAACTTTAGGGGGTAACCAGTACTAAGACGACAGTACTACGTGCAAACAGAACAGCACGCAGAGTTGCTGACCGCACGAGGGATTTTGCTTCAGACAGGGACAAGACGGCTTTCCGACTGGACGTAGTGTTTTTCTGAAGCCATTATCTATTGTTGTGAACGCATGCGATATTAGAGAAAGAGAGAGAGAGAGAGAGAGAGAGAGAGAGAGAGAGAGAGAGAGAGAGAGAGAGAGAGAGAGAGAGCATGTTTGATGATATGTATGTATATATATATATATATATATATATATATATATATATATATATATATATATATATATATATATATATATATATATATATATATATATTCAGGCTTGCCTGAAATAAAATCCGTGTAAAACATCTGTACAAGCTGAAGTTATATTTGAGGTACGGATGACGTTGCCTGAATGCGAGTAACGGAAGACCGTGACAGGCAACGTACAATGGTGTCAGAAGTTACGGACTGAACGCATGCCTGAATGTTAGCAAGGCACACCTGAATCTAATAGTGTATAGTACGGGAGTTAACAATGTTTGTGTGCGAACGAGCGTAGCATACCTGACACATTAGTATGCAATGGTGTCAGAAGTTACGGCTTGAAAGCACGCCTGAATGTTAGATTGAGATTGCCAGCATAATGAAACGCTCGAATGAACGCAGTGGTGAAGTATGCTGAAACGAGTTATTGAGTGAGGACGAAAGTTTGTGAACTGCGCCGGGTGACCTGTGAATGACTTCATTACTGTCGCAAGTGTGTAAACATATGATTATTGATCGAAGAAATTTAGAGCAGAGTGAAAGGTAATGTATTAGTGTGATTATAACATGTGTTGTTAAAGACATTTCAGCTGAAGATCAATCCAGTGAAGACATGACGACAGACACAGTTAGTTAGTTAGTTAGTTAGTTAGTCGACAGATCATCCTCGTTGCACATCGAACCATTCAGTCCATAACTGCTCGGATCCCCTCCTCAGCAAATCCTGCAGCGTGTAGCGGCTAACGACGCCAGTTCTGTGTTGGTTTATCAATCTTCTTTGGCTTCCTGCGTAGTGTTCTTGTTTGGCCACCCCTCTTTTAATTTGCTGCTCCCGCAGTCTGGCCATTGTTGTAGATTCACAGTCATCACTTGGTTCTCGCAAAAGTCTCACTTCTCGTAGAGCATTCAGAATGTCAGCCTGGTCCATGACGCTTCCGCCCTCCACAGTAGCCTCACTTGCGAGCTTGTCAGCCCGCTCATTTCCTTGTACTCCCGCATGACCTGGCACGAAGATGAAACTAATCTTTGCCAGCCGAGACCGCTTCAGAGGCAGCAACCATTCTCTTCGGATCGACCCGTCCTCTATCCTCTTGATCATGTTCATTGAGTCGCTAAGGAAACAAGCCCTAGTGAATGTCTGTGTCTCGAGCCATGTTATTGCTTTACTTACTGCCATGACTTCCATGGTCAGGCTACTTGTGGTTTCAGTGAAAGCACCAGAGTCCTCCTTCACAATTCTCCCTCCGGCCCCAGCTGTAAAGGCCCATGAGCTTCTCACATGTCGGACGACCGACCCATCTGTGTAGATGACCGCGTCACCGTCTAGCGAATTCTCGAAAATCAACGCTTGTACTTCAGCCTCAACAGCAGCCGGATTTTCTTGTCTGCATTTTCTATCTAGTTGGATGCAAACTGAAAAGGATGTGCAGAAGTCTGTTGGCACTTGCACCCACTCCTCGCCAGGTTCTAAGTCCTCAAGTGAACACACCTGTTGAAGAATGTCTTCGGCTTGACCCATCCACGACCGTCCTCTTTTTAACCTGCTGCCCTTCACCTTCCTAATTTCACTATGCAGTGGATGTTGTGTGTTTGCGTTAATTCTGAGGTAGGCGCGTTCCCTGCAAACTTGTATTCTCTCTTCAATGGTTGGAAAATCAAGAAGGTAGCGCATTGCCCTGCATGCTGTATCTCTTGTACATCCAAGAATAATGCGCATAGCTTCATTCTGTATCCTTTCCATCCTTTCTATCTGCTTATGGCTGAGAGTCAGGATTGCCATTGCATACTCCAAAACAGACATGACCAGCCCCTCGTACAGAAGACATAGATGGCGCTGCTCACAGTTTGCTGCCGCTATCACCCGCATCGCTGCCAAACCCCGCTTGGCCTTTGTTATCACCTGGTCTATGTGCACATTATAAGCAAGGCTTCGATCAAACCGTATCCCAGGTAATTCATTGCCTGCGTTCTTTCCACCGTCTCTGAACACAGCATTACAGTTGGTGTTGGATTGTTGACAATATGATTATTCAACGAGAACCAAGTCACTGTTGCCTTTGTTGGGTTGACCATTGCCCCAGCTTCATCACACCAAGTACTTATGCGATTGAGTTCGGTTTGTAGTTCCACAGCAACCTCCTCTCTATCCTTACCCTGACGATACACTAAAACATCATCGGCATACGACAATGTCCTGCCAGGTCCAGTGATCTGCTCACTGGTGATTCTCACTGTGTAGGACGTTGAACAGTACCGGAGATAATGGTGATCCCTGTGGTAGGCCAGGATATATTGTTGTTGATTCCGAAGTCCAACTGCCACATCTAAAAACTACTTTCCGTTGGTAGAGGGCTGCAGCGATCCAACTAAGGAGGAATGGACTTACGTTTAGTTCAAGAAGCTGAAACATTAAAAATCCAGTGGTACTCTGTTGTATGCGTCCTCAAGATCAATCGCTGCAGCAACGGTTTCAGTGCCTGAGTGGAAACCTTCATAGACATCATGGGCAAAGACTGCTGCATTGGTCCAGGTTTCTCTTTTTGGACGGTACCCACCCAGGGTAGGTGGGAAAACACCTTGCCTCTCTAGTTGGCTTGATATTTTCCTGGCAATTACCTTCTCCAGCAGCTAGCCTATTGTATTCTGCATGGTTATAATTCGATATCCCTGAATTTTTTTGTGGTCTTTGTCAGGCTTCGGCAAGGGAATCAGATAGCTGTGTAACCATTCCTCCTTGATGCTAGCACTCCCTATACTGTTGTTGTACATGTCTGCTAGTTTCTCTAGCTCATTGTCGGTACACCTATTTATGTCGTCGTATCTTATGCCATCAGGACCTGGAAAACTGTTTTTTGATCGTCGAAGCACAGCCTTGATTTCTTTCACTGTCACTGTGTCTTCCTCCGAAGTGCTCCGAAGATGTTCTGGACAGACACAGACATTACGACAACTACAATTACACAAATTTAATTATAATGCACCACTTTTTAGGACATTTTGTACATTGCTGTGTGATTTATTTATGTCAGATATTAATTGTTTGCGCTCTATACACCAGATTGTACATGAAAATGTTTGTACCATCCAGCCGAGTGTAACTATAGAAGAATAGAAGACACTTCCCAGAACGAGGAAAAGGTTCTGATCAGCGTCAACGATCAGATAAGTACATATAATTTTGATCTGCATGATAACGTGGCATCTTTATTTTTGATTTTCTCGCTGTAAAGTGATCATTACATTACATTGGCACCTTTCCGTCTTGACAGACGATAGTTTGGTACATTGTGCTTTAAAAAGGCTTAATAACTACGATCCTTGGCGGTAAGACCAGGGATGGAGTTATTGTCTCTCCATAGCACAAAGCCTGGGCTAAAATAAAGAAACCATGTGTTGCCCATGCAGCATGATCCCTCTCTCGGCCTGCCTAGTTCACTCCAGAGGAAAGTTGACACCTAAAGTGATCATTATACAATTGATTATCATTGTATTTATTAGAGTGCGTGAAAGATAAATAATAACCATGTCGTCACTTAATGAATTGATATAGGCAGGGAAAAACCTAAATTACACTGGGGAAAATTAGAACAATGGGTAGAGAAGAAATATAAAGAGTACACCGATAGACAAGCTGCAGCAGACAAAGAGGAGAGAGACAGAAAAGCTGCAACAGACAAAGAGGAGAGAGACAGAAAAGCTGCAATGGATAAAGAGGAGAGAGACACAAAAGCTGCAGCAGAGAAAGATGAAAAAGACAAAAAGAGAGATGAGAGAGTAAAAGAACGGTTACACCAAAAGGAACTCGCAGAAACAGCTGAAAGTACTAAAATAAAACAACTAGAAATAGCTGAAAGTGCCAAATTAAAACAGCAAGAGGTAGCTGAAACTAATAGATTGAAACAAGTAGAGATTGAATCCCAAACGCAGGTAAAGATGAAAGAGCTCTAAATTGAGTCTCATGTTCATATCGCTACAACTAAACTTAAAAGCAAAGAGGAAGAGAATAAGTTTGCCAGATATAAAGGGATCGTGAAACCATTCTGCCAGGGCGATTCCATTTCAGCATGGTCAGAAAATGTAGAATACCAATTAAAAGTGCAGGAAGTACCAAAAGAACACTGGGCGATGATATACATGAAACATCTTTCCGGGGAGCCTTTATAGGTAATAGAATCCATCCCCCAAGAACTTAGAAATAACTATGAGTACATCCACCAGAGGGTAATGCAGCATTTCCTGATAGACGCCCCAGGGTACCAAATTCAATTCTCAAATCTAAAACCTAAGAGCAATCAGACGTTCATCTCGACAGTGCAGGACGTCTATAACAAATGGCTTAAGGCTGCTAAGATTAACAATAATTATGACAAACTTAGAGACCTTATGATTATGGATAAGTCATCTCAACTATCCCCAGTCCATTTGCAAAGTTTTTGCAGCAGTCAGACGTAGATTCTCTAGAACAACTAGAAAAACGGGGGTCTGCGTATTTTTCATCGAATAGAGATATTTTCAAATCTTTTAACGAAGAAAGTGAAATTGTAGCAGCTGCTATGGGCACACCACAAAAGCCTTATAAATTTAGAGAAAAGCAAAGGGGCAACCTACCACAATGCCCATATTGCAAATTTCGGCACCCACAGTTTGCTATGTGCGATAAAAACCCGAATTATCCAGCAAACTTAGAAATGATGATAAGGAAACATCAAACCAAGAGAGAAACCTTTAGACGTGCTGTAAAATGTTTTTTGCCATTGTTTTGGCCATTATTGCTCGGGTTGTACTGGAAGAAAGGGGTTGAAAGAAGCGAATGCATTGTTGGTCGAGTCATCATCTGAGTGTGAAAGTGATTTGGAAGTGATGCGTGAGAATGATGAAAATATAGTGGCAGCGATTGATGTATTAACTTACAGTAACTGTACAACATGCCATCAGTTCCATGAGAAAGGAATACTCAAGTGTGGGCATACAGTGCCGTTTTCGCTTGAAAACGCTAACGCAGCATTAGGCCTCCAGAGGCAGGTTAGAGTTCCACCACGGTATAGTCAATAATATGCCATGCAAACTCCTGCTCGATAGTGGACAGCACATTAATCGGTCTGAGAAAGGAATTGGCTAGGCCAGAAGACTATACGGGAGAATGTTGTTAACTGCCGTACTTTTCTAGGCAGCATAGAAAAGTACCCGTTAGCCATAGCCAACATAAATACCCCTTTCTTGACTGGCACCTTTACGTGCGCGGTTTTAAAGAACCCATGTGCGGACTTGATAATCGGCTGTTTGCCACAGGTGAAGAAATGTACCACTGAAGACATAGCAAGCCTGGAGAGAAACCTACTCCAATCAGGCTGAATCCAAAATTAGGTCAAAAACTAGTAAACAACATGATGACCTACAAAACAAAATAGTAAACGCCAATGCATCCAGTGGTACAGTGGAGAACAACACCACACAAAAGGTCATACAGGCGCAGCGCGCCAAGTCAAACACACCACCGTATTTTAAACAGCCCGATACAAGTGTAAACAGCGTACAGCTTGAACCCAATCAGGATGTTTTGTTATTATTACCAGATAAGAGTGACTTTTTATTGACCTCATGGCAAGGGCCTTTTAAAGTGGTGAGAAAGATTTCAGAGGTTGACTATGAGATATCCTTGAATAACAAACTCAAGATATTTCATATCAACATGTTGAAGCCTTATTACAGAAGACAAGAACAGGAGACGGAAGACCAACACAACGCAACCACACCAATTAACCAGACTCCAGACGAACAGATTACAGACACAATAGTTAGCTATGTAGAAGACGAACACATTACAGCCACAGTTAACCAGACAGAAGAAGATGACTGAGTTACCATTACCGACTAGAAAGCACCACAACAATTAACAACATACACCTAGGGCCAAAGATGACAGACGAACAGAAACAGCAGACAATAGCATTATTGACTGAGTACAAGCACATTTTTTCAGACATTCCAGGTAGGACAGATAGAATACAACACTCCATTATTCTCTCAGACTATACTCCAATCAAATGTCGACCATACTCTATCCCTCTAAACTATAGGGAAAATCTAGATAAGGAAATTCTTAGTCTAGAAGCCTGTGGGCCAGAAATCCAATCAGAGTATTCATTTCCGATAGTCTTAGTCAAAAAGAAGGATTCCATCTTAAGACTCTGCGTGGATTATAGGAAATTAAACACAGTCACGAAAATTGATGCAGAGCCTATTCCTTCCTGTGATGACCTTATCTTGAACATGTCATCATCTATTATCTTTTCAAAACTTGACCTAACTAAAGGCTATTGGCAAATTCTGATGAATAGAGATTCCATTCATCTTACTGCCTTTGCAACACCCCTAGGTCACTACGAATGGCGTTATCTTCCGTTTGGCCTACGCAACGCACCTGCCACCTTTGTCCGCCTTACTAGGGAACTTCTGCATAAAGTCACAAATACTCAGAAATATAGAGATGATATATGCATTCATACAACAGACTGGACAACACATCTACAAACGTTGAGACTCGTCTTCGAGAGAATAAAATTGTTTGGACTAACAGTTAAACCAACTAAAGTCGAGATGGCATTGGATGAGATAGATTTCCTAGGCCATACGATATCCAAGTGCCAGTTAAAAACAGACAACAAAATTATAACCAAAATCTTAAACCTCACCATTCCGACCAAAAAAAAAAAAAAAAAAGTGATGAGCTTGCTGGGGTTAGTAAATTATTGCAACAAATTTATCCCCAATGTGGCACAAATAACATGTGTATTTTCGGATTTGTTGAAATCTTCTGCAAAGATAAATGTGCAAGATGCTACTTTACAAAATGCAATGTCAAAATTAAAGTACCTTTTTATTAACGTTCCTATCCTCAGCTTACCTAACCCGAAATTATAATATATCCTTAGATGTGACACCAGTGCGACTACAATCTTGGGCGTAATGCTTCAGGAACATGAATAGATCCTCCATCCAATCGTGTATGTCAGTTGCAAACTTACAACAGCTTAATCACATTATGATGTCTCTCAACTTGAAGCTCTCGCAATCGTGTATTGTGTTACTAAACTTCATAGATATTTGGCTGGAACTCACTTTGTCGTCGGGACCAACAATTCTCCGCTGTTAGTTATGAAGAAAGGCCTGCCTAAGAATAACAGGATTTTTCTCTGGGACTTAATACTCCAAAACTATTCATTCTCCATTAAGACACATTAAAGGGTGTAGCAATACCCTTCCAGATTTGCTCACGAGACCTTCAGACATTAAAGTGTTGCAGTAAGGAGATGAAACACTGCCACAGTTACCGCAGTTACTACCAATTAGCTCATATAGAAACTGTGCTAGTAATAGTAAGACAGAAGACACTGTGTAACATAAGTATCATTTCGTGAACTTACCAAGAACTCTAGTAGTGCCAGAACGCATGAGCAATATATTTATAGAGTCATCTAGTGCATATAAACTGTGATACTACTATGAACAGAGTGTGACACGCTACATCGTCACGTTAGTTACAGTGAAAAGTGTATATAAACTATCGTAAGGAATGACCCAGAGGAAGGACACGTCGTGATCACCGTCACCTACGATTAGTTAGTTAGTTAGATTTGTATGTAACATATTTCTATGTATATAACATGTATGTATTAATATTGTAGGATATGATTTTAATGAAGTTGCACTAAGCAATTTAGTGGTTAATTACAGTAGTGATAGTATTAATATAAGAACCACTAATACCCCAAACGAACCGATAGCTTATTTCAAATTGTTAGCTGTAGTAATAACCATGATTTATATAGCAGTGCTGGAGACTAAGGTGATGGGGTGTGAATAGAGCAACGAGAAGTCATGACAGTAGTTTCTGTGAGTTCTTCTTTATTAGCTCATATAGTTGACATTATCGAATACAAACTGACTCTCTGTCTCTTATACACATCTACTCTCGTCCCAGATGTTGACACACACGTCCAGCCGGCCAGAGCTATAGTTGGTAACTAACTTCTTCTCTACCCTCACGTCACAGCGTGACATTCCCTAGTTACCTCCCAGTGGGGTGCTCACCCGTGCATTGTTGAATACTAGACCCCTTCTCCCTTGCACACCCATCCAGATCCCCTATCAGAGAGACTCTGTTATATTAAATTAGTGTAGAAACACTTACAGGTTAGTGCTTAGACGTAAATTTAGATAGTATTTAAAAAA
>JACEFZ010007763.1:0-18125 GCA_014155875.1 Cepaea nemoralis | reverse complement strand
AACATTATAAACCCTACTGAATAGTAAACTGAACAGTTGTATGAGGGGAAATATTAGAAAACAAGAAGGGGCCAATCCCAGCCAAGAGCACCACAAAAAATATCAGACGCAAAGCCAAATTTCAAAGGGCCCAACTGCAGGCTAGACGGAAAGCTGGCAGGGAAAACAGAGTCACTGAACTTTGAAAAAGACACAAGAAAGTTATGGAGCTAATAAAACAGCTTAACGATGAGGGCACAGGGAGAAACTCAAAAAATTGCTCTACATAAAGACGGAAACACATTAACAGGGAAAGCAAAGCAGCTGACCATTTTGCGGACTCATTCGCACAAGATAACAATATTGAATTAGTCCAGAGAAACAAACTGGAGATTCGAGAGAAATGGCCAAAATACAGGACAGGAAGGAAGTTGTACATGATGTTTATGGAGACAACTATCACATTCAGTGAACTGGAGCTAGCCATTTCAAAACTGGAAAATGAGAAAATCACCAGGAGCTGATGGTATCTCCAATGAAATGATCAGGAACCTAGGAACAGAGGCCAAAGCAAAGCTGGAGATCTTTAATAATAAATGGACCTTAGGCAGTGCTCCACAAGTCTGGAGAGAAGCAATCATGATACCCCTCCTAAAATCTGGGAAAGACAGTTCCATTGCCTCCAGCTACAGACCCATTAGCCTCACCAGTTGTCTCTGCAAAACAATGGAACGCGTCATCAATCACAGACTACAGTGGTACATTGAAAGTGAAAACATCCTTGTGCCACAACAGGCTGCCTTTAGGCAGTGCTACTCTACGGAAGATCAGACAACCTACCTCTCTCACGAAGTTGAGGATGCATTCCAAGAGAAGAAGCTGGTACTTGCGGCTTGGATAGATCTGAAGAAAGCCTTTGACAAAGTCTGGAAAGAAGGTCTGATGAGGAAACTGAGAAACTGTAAAGTCAATGGAAGAATGTACAAATGGGTAAAAGCATACTTGCACAACAGAAGAGCCCGAGTACATATAGACGGTCTCAAGAGTAAGAAAGTACTATTGCGTCACGGTGTTCCCCAGGGCGGAGTCCTGTCCCCAACACTTTTTCTAATCTTCATCAATGATCTTGTTGCTAATCTACCCAATGGAAT
This sequence comes from Cepaea nemoralis, assembly GCA_014155875.1. Taxonomy (NCBI): domain Eukaryota; kingdom Metazoa; phylum Mollusca; class Gastropoda; order Stylommatophora; family Helicidae; genus Cepaea; species Cepaea nemoralis. The sequence goes on along the minus strand of JACEFZ010007763.1, from coordinate 16,995 downwards.
TAAAGCGGCAATGTACGCTGATGACCTGGTTTTATGGAGCGCAAATGAACATGCATCAGTGGCCACCATATTGCTACAAAGAGCTGTAGATACATTTGTTGCAATGGGCGGATAGAGGTGTATCAGCATAAACACTGACAAGTGCAGCACCACTCTATTTACCCTTTCTCCGAAACAAAAGGCAGGGAGCATTCAGATAAACGGAACACCCCTAAGAGAAAATAAAGAACCAACACACCTTGGTGTAACATTCGACGACAGGCTGATATGGAGAAAACACATTAAAAAAGCAGTAGCAAAAGCCAGAAGGAAAATTGCCATCCTGAGAAAGCTAAGTGGATCCGCTTGGGGAGCCAGTGGGAAAATACTTAGCAAAGTTTATCAACAGAGCATACGACCACACTTGGAATACGGGTCAACTTCGTGGTGTTCAGCATCAAAAACTACATTGCAGTAGCTGGACAAGGTGCAAAATCAAGCTCTTAGAGTCATCACAGGAGGGATGAAATCAACCCCTATAGTAGCAATGGAGAAAATGGGGAGGACACAAGCTTTAAGAGAACGCAGAGATACAAAAACACTAATACAAGCAGAAAAGTTTCTCAGCTTGCCAGGCCACCCTATGAAGAACAGATTTGAAAACTTAGCTAAGGGGCGGTTGAAAAGAAGTAGTTTCATCCACCAGGCCAAACAACTCTGTAGAGAAACCGTCGATCTTCCCACAGTTGATATCCCCCTGACAACTATTCCAGAGCGAACCCCGTGGAAAGATGAACATAGAATATCACTACAAATCCAGTCAAAAGTGAGAGGAATATTGACAAGGAAGAACAGAACAGTGTACAGCGCAGAACAGCCACTCTCAGCTTCCTTGATGACGAATACCCACAGGACCTCTGGATCCGAGTCTACACAGATGGGTCAGCACAAAATGCTGTTCGAAATGGAGGAGCGGGAGTGTATATAGAATACCCAAATAATACTAGAGACACGGCCAGAATTCCAACAGGAAAGCCTGCCATAATTATGATGCTGAAATTAGGGCAATCAAGATAGCCACAGAGAAATTACAAAATACCAGCCATGGTACACAACCTGTGGTGATATTGACAGATGCAAAATCCGTAATAGAGGCGCTCCTGTCTGGGAAATTGCCAGTTCTGATGACACTACTTTCTGAACTTAGCAGTCAACGTAAGATCACCATACAGTGGATACCATCCCACTGTGGAATCCCCGGAAACGACAGAGCTGATCGATTGGCTAAGGAAGGAGCACAAGATGAACAACCAGATGTGCCTATTACATACCACCAAAAGAAAAGAATGATCAAATCAGTCAGAAGGCCACCAAACCTTACTCAAGACGACTACCAAGTTATGGACAGACCAGAACAGGTCATTCTTCTGCGCCTCAGAACAGGACACAATAGATTACGCAACCACATGTATACACAATTCAAGATTGGTGACTCAGCCATATGCACATGTGGTTTGGCGTCGCAGACAGCAGAGCACATACTCCAGGATTGCCCAAACTACAACATATCCAGGCGAACCTTCTGGCCTAGAGAGACAACAGTGGAAGATAAACTCTATGGACCGCTGAGTGAACTGAAAAAGACTGTTAGATTCATACAAGAGACAACATTGCAGTTATAGACATAGTTTAGGCGAACGAAAGAAGAAGAAGAAGAATTTTAATTTGTCTGCGTCTTTCATGTTAAAATGTATTACCTGTCTAATTGTTAATACATGTTTAGGAGTTAATACACTACATCTAAGCACCACTGCTTGGAATACCCGATCATGCATTACACATTGGAGTAATTCATGACAAGGGATATCCCAACTCGTGACGCTTGGAGATAAACCACACAATAAACACACACTCTATACAAACTTAAAACTGAACACGAACAATTAAAGTGCAGACACGTTATTAGAAACAGCAACATATCAATCAATACACGAACAAACCAACAGAAACACGTAGTCAGATGTGATAGAACAACAGCATAGCTGCATATTTGGCATTATACAACATACGGGAGTAAAAATGTATCGAAATACACACAGAACAAGATGTTGCAGGTGTACTTAAATAGCCAAGACATTTGTCTTGTTAGAACTCTCTAACACAGAGTTTTAATATCTTGGTATCATAAGAGATACTTGAGAAGGGCGCGGTTGTAAAAACAACTGGGAAACGTCACGGAACTTCGGTCAGATAAGCATGTTTAAGAACATATAAGATAGAAACCTCTTTAGCAATCATCTTAAAGTGGGGTATGGGAGAATACATGAGTTGGTGATGCAGATATGTAAGTTACCAAGTTACTATCCACCAAACTACAGACACCGACTTTATGTGATCCTGTGACAGAATTAGTACAGAACTAATTTACCTTATAAGAACCCATCAAAGCAGGGGGGGGGGAGAGGGGGACTCCTGTCACAGCCTCACCTAGAGACGGTACATAAAAGTAAGAGATACTAGCGAAGGGAGAGTACTCCAGCAAAAGGGAAAGAACCGAGTCACTCGAAGGCTTGAATAATCCAGAGCCTTCTCGAAGGATCCGGTCAGTGTGTCCACAGCCCCGTGGACACTGATGGGGCCCGCCGATTACGGGGTCCACGAGAAACTCAAAGAGAGTTGCCACCCGTGTCGGATTGCGACACGTGTGGAGAAGGTCAGACAGAGACTGGACATCGAGGAAGCAACAGGGCTTACCTTAAGGGGACTTGATAGTAGACCCAATTGTATTTAAGGGTCTTAGACATATGTGTAGATAGCTGCTAGAGTTATTGTGTTAACCATGTACATTACAAACTCCTGTGATACGCAATGTATTGAATGCTGGCGTGTGAAAACTCGCTTCGCCAGCGTACTATAATATGTATGTAAATAAATTATGCTAAATTGTATCTAACGGAGTTTGTTGCCTGTATGAGCCCGAGTTTCAATCCCCTAGAGATCTAGGACTGTGACAGTGAGGTACCAGCTTTATTTGCTCCGTGAACTTACCCCCCAGTTTGTTCTGAAGCTCGCGCTGATAGCTGCTCAACCAGGCCTCTGGGACGGTCATGGTTTCTGGAGCTAGCGGATAGTCGCTGTGGGATTCATGTAGATGTGCAGGGTACTTCATGTCAACCTCAACAAGCCATCCCTCTGGGGCGTTGTCGGGGGTGTTGAGTACCTCCTCGAGAGTTGGATTGGCCCATTGGAACCCGCCGGTGGGGAGGTATTCCATCATGGTCCATCCATACAGGTTATTTGCATCGAGGTACATGATCCATGAATTGGGTGTTGTGGGGTCATAGTCTGAAGTCTTGGGGTTGTTGGCCTTAGCATACCTCTTGGAGACCATGGCCACACCCCCTCGGAGACCCCTCTCAAAGAGGAGGTGCATATCCAAGTCGGTTAGGAGCTCGAGTTGCACCTTCGTCTTTTTTAGGAGTGCGTCCCATGCCAGGCCTGGTGCACTGATGTAGTGGGCAGGGTCGAGCTCATATACCTCCATGCAGGTGTCTCGGAATGCCTCGAACATATCAGCCAGCAGACTGACGTCTGTTTTCAGGTATAGGTCATGGTAGCCTCCGAGTGTTTTGCAATCGAGATCCTGCCACACTTTCTGGGCGTGGGTATAGTCAGAGTCACTGATTCCTTCTCGGGTGAGCTTGCTGTAGAATGCCTCTATTGGTGGTAGGTGGTCCTCTGCAAAGCGCTCGAAGCTGTCCATATATTCGTAGGGGTATACACCCTTACGGAGAAGGAGATGTGACTGGTTCTGGCTTAGCGTTGCCCTGAACTTGCTCATTAAGACAGCCCAGGGAGTGTGCTTCTCAGTGATGCACGTCTCACATCTTGAGATTATGTCGTTGCCTCTACGTGTCAGCGCCATTGATTTGCCACAGTGCGTCAGCTCGCTGAGGTTCCCTACCAGGGTGTCTAGAGAGCTATTCATGAACTGTAGGCTGTCAATGAATTGCAGCTGTCCGATGGTGAAGGAGGCGTACTTCTCTAGGGTGTTTGGTATGCAGGTGATTGTTGTGTTGTCTACTTGTTTGGTTTGCCATTGACCGTCTTTCTTCTTCTTGTAGACTGTTCTTTTTCCCCAGTCCAGACGGCCGGTCGCTTGCATGATGATGTGGGAGTCGTATCCTCTGAGGTTGTGGAAGACTACAGGTATCCTCAGCTTGTCTCTGTTTATGCGCCATGCCAGATTACAAACATTGTGGGCAGCACCCCGGTATTTGCCTGTAATATGGCAGTGGTCTCTCACCTTGTCCTCCTCCAGCGGCTCTTTACAGATGTGGCAGGTGGTGGCGGAGGCAAAGTCTTCACGGTCTTTTTGCCCCAGCACCATCAGTGCCGGCCCCTGTAACTTGTGGTGGATGGTGGCCTGCTCTTGTCCCAAGCGTTTGAGGAATTCATCGGCAATATCCTCCCCCCGATATACGACAGGGTTTGTGGTGAGGCCATCGCAGCGTACAATGGTGTAGCCGAAGCCGCAGGAGGGCTGCTCGGCAAGTTGTCGCGTGTTGCTCTGGCTTGGATCCATTGCCGCGCCGTGTACTGGTACGTTCAATGTCTCAAAGTCTGCGTATATGATGTATGGCGCCCTCATCTGTCTCTGGTGGGACTTGAATTTCATCTTTCCCTCTTTAGGCATGACATTCACCTGGCAGGCTGTGTTGATGCCTTGACAGAGTGGCTCATGCTGGTCCCTGAGTGAAGTGTATATGAAGATAGTTGAGACATGGATACTTCTTACCCTTATGTTTGCTGTTTCCATATAGAAGCCGCCCCACATCCTTGACCCAGATATAGTGCCTATTGTCGTCTTTACACAGGAGCAAGAGGTTGATTTGGTTGCGCTGGAGTGTGTTGGTTCGGAGTATGGTTGGTCCTTTGTTCCATCCAAAGACTCGGATGGCTATGGTAGGATTCTGGTTTTCAAACTTAGCAATGCTGGTCAGCTGCACTGGGAACTCGATTCCTTCAAAGTTTAGCTCTCCCAGGTGGGTGCTATAATTGTTGAGCCTATCAGGATGCTCTCCGTGCGCTACTGGGTAGATCGCTGAGAGTATAGCCCATTCAAAGCAGCGGTTGTCCTCATTCTTTACATTCACAACACTACGTGGTGGAATGTAGCTGGGAGTCGCGAAGTAGCTAGAGCCTCGGAATGGTTGGTATTTTACTATGTAGAGGTCAAGCTGCACACACTCATCATAGGCCCAATCAGAGCCCCCTGAGGTGAAGCATTCACTGTCCGCGAATATCTTGGCTTCGGCGAGGTCCAGGCCCTCATCAATATCCCCCTCATGCAGTACTTCATAGTTCCTACTTCCATGGGTGGCGATTGCTGTAATTTGTTCACCCTCTGGGGTGGTGCGATAGTAATTTAGATGGAGATATAGCTGCATTTTAACACTACCATACTCCCCCAGTGCTTTTACTATCAAGCTCTTGGCAGCGGGTCTCATCGCGCAGAGAAATAGATCTGGGTTTTCATACTCAGTGTCTTTGGGTACATTGGCTTCATATTTTCTCAAGCTCCCCTAAACCTCTCGGGTGAATTTGAATTCGGGTGTATTGTTGTAGAAAGTCTCCTCCTTCTCTCGCGTGCGGCGTTCGAGGAACTCGGCTTCGAGGGCAGCGTGGAGCTCGGCGCGCTGCTGGGCGCGGCGTCGGCGCTCGGCACTGATCGCGGCTCGGTCCTCGGCGGTGCCGTGTATAAATCTCAGAGCGGTGGTGATCCCAGCTTCAAGTCGTGCCCCATGTAGATTGGGATTCTTCTCTAGCAGGGAGGCCCTAGCCATCTCACGCGCTCTGGATATTTCCCCCTCAAGAACGGCCTTCCTCCTCCCACTGTATGGCATGCCATACTCGCGGGCTTGCTGTTTCAATTGATTCAGCGTAGGCATGGTTAAATACTCAGATCCGTCAGTCTCTAACAGGTGGGTGTGTACGTACAGCGGATAGTTCCATGTCTCTAATTGACTTTTATATTTCTGTGATCATGTGATCATGGCCAATCGCTGAAACTCGGCGTTAAAAGGCTTTACCTTTTCATGGTACCATGTTCGGCGATTGGTTGCGTTATAAACACACTCCTTACAAATTGATAGATAGTTTGTGACCCCCCTCCCACAGCTTCTGCACGGTTTGGTACATGTCCCTTTCCGCACCAGAACTGAATGTACTTTACAGTACTCCCACATGCAACTACGCTCACAGAGAGCAGTTTAATATAGCCGTAGCCACTTACACTTGTTCTTCGCGGTTCGCATCCTGGTATGTCTACAGATGATACACTCTAAATCGACGGCTCGGTTTTCTCACAGGCGGCCTCGGTCGCCTACAGACGACCCGTGCCCTCGCGCACGGTCGCCTACAGGCGGCCGTCTTATGCGCTCCGGGACGGTTCACCGCTTGGTGTGCGCCCCGGGGCGGGGCCCAGGGGAATTGGGTCCCTAGGGGGCTGTTGTTTTGGCGCTCCTGTGGTGCCACCAACCTTTTTGCCCCAAAGCCCCAGTATACATCTACTTATATATATATATATATATATATATATATAGATATATATATATATATATATATATATATATATATATATATACACGCACATACACACACGCACATACACACATGCACATACATATAAACACACGCACACATGTACGCACACATAAACACACATATAAACATACTTACGCACACAAGCACACATACAAACACACATTTACACACACTTACATATACACACCCAAACGCACATTCAGACGTGCACACACATACACCCACACACACACATACATACACACACACACATAAACACACGCATACACAGACCTTTGGGTAGCCAAAAGTGGAAGGACGTGGGGTCAAAGAATTGCATTGACGTATCGTGGCGCATTAAATGTGATCCAATTGACTCCTTCCGCTGTAACTGATCATTCCCAACACCACTGCACTTCCACCACCGTGCGGTGAAGCTTCATTACCGCAATTGTGGGCAAAACGTTCATTTCACTCACGGTAGATCCCTCTCCGCTGCAACAAAAAGACAGATTCGTAACTAAACCAGACACATCTTCTTGGTTGTCTGCTTCCTAAGGACCATGCTGGTTAGCCCAAAGAAGTCGATGTTGGCGATGGCAGCGTGTAAGGAGCGGTCCATGATGAGTTCGTTGTGTCCGACGTCCAGCGTCATGCAGTCTATTCTGGAGTTTGATCAGACACATGACGTCCTGCAGGCAATGGCTGGGCAGTTGAGGAAGCGGTTTTAAACCTGTCTCTGGGGTGACGAAGCTGAATAAAGCGACCAACCGCTGCTGATGTCACTCTGGATCGTCCACTGCGATGCCGGACTTCAACTGAGCCAGAGGCTTGGAACCGGTGCCCAAGTCGACCGACGCTATTCTGATGCACGTTTAGATGCCTGGCAACCTGATTTTGTCTTCCACCTGCGTGCAGTCGGCCAATAGCAATGTTCCTTAAATTTATCGCTAGAGACGCCATAGATGTTTGTTCGAAAATGAACTGAATTGTTTTGTGTAGTGCTATCTTTTTATAGGGTTTCAATTGCGTAGTCAGTGAATAGTGTTCACCCCAAATGTTGTTGCTTTCACGTGCACGCATCATGAGCTATGGTAAAAATTTGGTCATAAACACTATTGACCACTGCATTGTAATGATTACAGAAAACGAACGCAATTCAGGTCAACACGTGCATTGACACTGTAAAGTACATTTTATGCTTGTTTTTATATACCCTAGCACCAAATTTTACTTACTAACTCATAAAAACGCACCCTCGGATAGATATGCGTTACTTTTTTTTTAAAGTATATTATCTTTACCACTGCCGATATTGCGCAGCCTCACCAATTATTCTCACATTTGTATGGGAATATCGGTGTTAGCGAATCTGTCACTTTCACCCCGCCTTCACCAACTGCACAAATACCTAATTTTAATCAGCTCTAGGCGAACACAGCGAGCCATTATTTACTACACTACACAACAATTACCTTCTAACATCTAAATGCTGTTAGAAACATGAAACATCGACTTCCGTACACTTTCTCCATACCTTTTTCTGACATCGCGGCTTCGTCTGACTAGCAGACATTTTGTAATTACATCAGCTGACTTGCTCCCTTCAGCACAGAAGAGTTACACTTTATTCGTTCATCCCGGTGTTGGGGATATTACTTGTTCAGGGCCTCGAGTCAAGGACTGGCGCAGGCACCGCTATTCTATTTAAACTATTTAAGTTCACTCGAAACTCACCATGCAGCAGATAATAATAAATCGACAAACAACATCCTCTTGGATCTTCTGGATCTTCCCAGGGTTGGCTGCCCTCTCCACTGCGGTCCGAGAACACAGAGGCCATACTCGGCCGTGTATGGGACATGTTCGTCCATCTGCTTTGGGTGGTGGCTCAAACCCTCTGCTGAAAATTAAACATGGTCATCTCTTCGGCCACAGTCGTTTTAAAAGCCAAAGAGAAGGGATATTGCGTGACTGGGCTCTTATAGACACGTCTACATAATATTCCAGCATCCTATACCTTTTTTCAACGCATCATGAGGATGTCCACACAACCATCACCCAGAGCTGCGCCAATAGATGTCATATATATATATATATATATATAGATATATATATATATATATATATATATATATATTAATATATATATATATATATATATATATATATATATATATATATATATATATATATATTAATCAAGTAAGTATAAACTCCAACAACAACCAGTAGTGACGAAAAAATACAATGATGAAGTAGAAATGGCGATGTATCAAGGGAAAAATGGATAATGTGTTGGAGAATTATGGTTTAGATACAACGAATGAAAGAGGGGAGAAACTAATAGAATGGGCAAATATCAAATAGTCGTAGGAACTCCGACGCGGAGCAGACTACAGCAGGGGGATCCCGATCATCACAAATAAAAAAAAAAACCTTTTCAAGCATTTTTGACCCTTTAATTTCTTAATACTCTCTGGGGTGGTCCCGCCCAGGTCTTGACTCTGGGCGTCTCTCCCCTGCCTTGGAGACGTTCGTTCGGTCATGTTCGTTATCCCTGATGTTAATTTGTCCCTTCACTGTTGCTTTGTCCATTCTCAAGCCCTCCCTCCCTCGGTCGGGAGAACCTGTGCAACCTGTGCCTGCCCCTTGGCACGTGTGGTCGTGGAATGCGAGCTTCATCTCCCGTCACAGCCTCCGTCACCTTCACACGTCTCCGCTGCCGTGTGCCTTTCCAGTGCCCCTTTCACAGCGCCGCGCCCTGCTAGGAAGCCAGATCTCCTTTCTTTTCTGATCCACCTCTTGTCTGTCTGCAACTGACTAGACCCTGTAGTATGCATACCCTGTGAAAATGTGAGGTGTGGGTTATTCTTGTAGACTTGTTAAATTGCGCTCGTTCTGGGTGTGACCTGCGGTCGATTATTGCTATATTATGGAGGTTGGACGTCGGCCGACATTTGCTTGATTGACTGCACTCGGCTCACCACTCATGCTTGGAGGACGTGCAAAAGAGCTTACACGAGACGTAGTAAAGTTCGTAGTTTTGATTGAGAAATTGTTGGTATTGCAGTCACCTCTTCTAACCATACTATTTCCTAGACTTGTCCCACTCTAGGTTACGGCAATTCCACAGACAGCGCGAGGCCTTCTCGGCTGCCTCAGACAGTTGTTTTTGGCCCTGGGCTCTTAATCGTCCTCTAATGCTCATTCGCTTCAGCACGTCAAACACGGATTGGGATACGAGACCCCTCACGCCTACCTCGACGGCAAATAGCCTGACGGTATAACCCTCCCGTCTAAGACTTGTGACCATACCATTGTACTTCTATGTCTTGTATACTTGCTGCTCCTCAATTTTGGACTTGAAAGGGACGGTCGCAAGCCAAACTTTCGGATCACCTCAGGATAATTTCCACGGTATTTTAGGTCTATGGTCAGTTCCCAGTCCCTCGCTCCGTCGAAGACGGTAGCAAGCGGCAAGTCGTCAGCCTTACCATTTTTATGCCCTGCTCAGACGAAATAAATTTCCATTGGCCTCGGTCTGTGCTCCTCCTTGTTTGCCTTCATTCGTGCCACCTCCACTATGGTGGCCAACTCGGTCAGGACCTTGTTATGCCGCAATGTTTACCGCCCTTGGGTCCGGGTGACCTTACAAAAAGGCAGTCCGCTGTCTGGACTATCTGGACTTTCTTACAGAGGGGACAGAACGGTTCGGTGGTTTTCCCCCTCTTGGATAATTTGGCACCTGATGGCAGGACATCGTAGAGGGATTGGATGACGAAACTTGGACGCAGCGGTGCCATGCGCCAGATTTCATTCCACGTAATGATCTCTGGAATATCGCCTCCCATGACATCCATTGCGCGTGCTGCGTATGCTGGGCAGCCTTGCGGACTCTTTCGTCATCTTCCCCCTTGCGGATCTCCTTAACCACTAGGTCCCCCCGTTCCTTAACCGTTGTCTTCGACCACATCGGATCATTCACTTGGAACCCGAACCCTTGCTTGCCGCTGGGTGTGGTCCATTATCTCCTTCAGCTGGAGTGTACCTTGGGCTTGTTCGACTGCGCTGACGACCTTCCACTTCCTTCCCGTCTTCAAGGCGGGAACTGAAGCGCTAACCGTTATATCTGGAGACTCGCGCAGCGTCATAGCGAGCCTGGCTTTTCCGGCTTTGAACTATTCCACGAGGGACAGGAATAGAAGGATGAGCTTGCTCTGCTTAAAATATAATGCGACAGTCGTGAGGCATGTGGGTACTCCAAGCCACATCCGTATATACCTGCTTTTCGGGCCTTCCATGGTGCTCACTGTGGTCACGCCAATATCATACATCAGCAGCGGCCACGGGAGTTTTGGAATAAGCATAAATTGGAGGACCCAGATTTTGAACTTGCCTAGCAGCCTGGTTTTGTCGATGGTACTAGGCCGTTCGTCAGCATTGCTTGTATCTCTGCCACCGCGTTTCTGTCCGTCAGGGTTGAGTAGTACACACGACCGAGACTCTTCAAGGTTCCTCCATCACCGTGGGAATCGCCTGTCCGGACACCGTGAACCCCCTTTTCAACGCCTTACCCTTCACGATCGACAGGCTTCTCGATTTCTTTGACTTGAAGCTCTTCCTGCACCAGCGAATCCCGTCCATCCGTGGAATGAGAATTCACGCTGGACGGAAGTAGTGCGAGAGTGCGCCACGGGACGCACGACAACGCAGTCTCAATAATGACGATGCGACGCAAGAGGATTTCAGCGGGGAACAAACAACATGAACACGTGATGATGTCATCTGTGACGGTGTCACCTATGACATACCCGAGCAACCTTCCGGAAGGGTGAAGATCAAATCCCTAATGCCACCAGGAAGGCAGAGTGGGCGTCACTAGAAGCAAAGGTGTCCCGTGTTTTAGAAGATGAGCTAAAACACATACCTCTAGAGGAGAAACTAGTAAAGTTCAGAGAAATTGTCTACCTCCACTCGCTGAGTCAATTTGTAGCAGCGAGAGGAGGAGAAGCAGCTCTGCCGCAGAAAAACCAGGCGGCCAGAGGACTGCCTTGAGGAGGGTGAGGAAAGAAAAGAATTCCGCTCGGAGACGATTGGAATGAGCTCCCGAGCATGAGAAGGAGGGCTTCCTCCAGGTGTGGCAACATCTGAAAGCCAGGCACAATGCTCTCTCCCAAGCAGAACGGTTTTGCAGAAACAGGTGGGAAACCCAGAAGGAACGAGAGAGGTTCTTCCGGAACCATACGAGTTTGCACGAGGTTTGTTCGAGCAGCCGCGATCCGGCGTCTTCGAAGTCAGCAAAGAGGAATTAGAGAACCACCTCGTGAGACATACTCCGATGCCCAACGGACGTCCCACTCGGAGATATCGAGGGACTCACATGCCCGGCAGAAACACGGTGGAGTTCAGTGCCAGGCCTCCAATGTGGAGCGAGGTGGCTGCGGTAGTGAAGAAGGCAAAATTCAAGTCAGCACCGGGGCCCAACGGTGTGCCTTATACAGCCTATAAAAGATGCCTGAAGGTCCTTGCGAAGCTACATCGGTTACTGCAATCCGCGTGGAAGCAAAAGCTCATTAGCACGGAGTGGAAGACGGCCAACGGAATCTACATTCAAAAAGAGCAAAACTCTGCCAACATTACCCAATTCAGGCGGATCTCTCTTCTGAACGTTGAGGGCAAAATAAACTTCTCGATCATGGCCAGGCGAATCACGAAGTACTTGACGGGGAACAAGTACATCAAGACAGCGGTTCAACAAAAAAGGAGGGAGGGCTACCCGGAGTCCCCGGTTGTTTCGAGCACAGTACCATGATCCAGACGAAGAAGGAGGAACTCCACGTGATATGGTTGGATCTGGATAACGCCTATAGCTCAGTTGTTGTGGCATGCACTCAAGGCTTATCACGTGCCCGAGAACATAACACAAATGCTAGCGCAGTACTTCTCAGGCTTCTCTCTTTGGTTCTCGACCAAAACGTGCACAACTAGATGGATCGACTTCCAAGTGGGTATTACCATGGGATGTTCGATTTCGCCGATATTATTTGTCATGGCCATGTAGGTCATACTGGATGCGGCATCCTGCTATGCACACAGTCAGAAGCTCAGCGAAGGGGTGAACACGCCACCGCTGAAGGCATTCATGGACAATACGACTATCCTCACACCGAAGAAGAGCGACGCTCGCAGGGCTATCCTCAGACTGGACGATCTGATTCGCTGGTGCAGGAAGAGCTTCAAGCCAAAGAAATCGAGAAGCCTGTCGATAGTTAAGGGTAATGCGTTGAAAAGGAGGTTCACTGTGTCCCTGTGTCCGGGGAGGCGATTCCCACAGTGATGAAATGCTCCCAAACGGTGCCAAATGCTTGAAAAAGGGGTTTCTTATTTCTGATGATCGGAAGCCCCTTGCTGTGGTGTACTCCGCGTCGGAGTTCCTACGATTATTTGATATTTGCCCATTCTATTCCACTCTTTCATTCGTTGTATCTAAACCATAATTCCCCACCACGTCAACCATTTTCCCCTCGACACATCGCCATTTCTACTTCATCATTGCATTTTTTCGTCACTATTGGTTGTTGTTGGTGTGTATACTTACTTGATTACTATATATATATATATATATATATATATATATATATATATATTATATATATTATATATATATATATATATATATATATATATATATATATATATATATATATATGAAGTCAATTTGCGCAGCTCAGGGTGATGGTGGTGTGACATCCCATGATGAGTTGAATAAAGGTATAGGATGCTTGAATATTATGTAGACGTGCCTATAAGAGCCCAGTCACGCCATATCCCTCTCTTTTGGCTTTGAAAACGACTGTGGCCGAAGAGATGACCATGTCTAATTTTCAGCAGAGGGTTTGAGCCGCCACCCAAAGCAGATGGACGAACATGTCCCATACACGGCCGAGCTTGGCCTATATGTTCCCAGATCGCTTTTGAGAGGGCAGCCAGGCCCTGGGAAGATCCAGAAGATCCAAGAGGATGTTGTTTGTCGATTTATGATTATCTGCTGCGGGGTGAGTTTCGAGTGAACTTAAATACAAAACAATGTTTTCCCGTGGTGAATTTGAATAACGAAGACACAAACAATAGATTGCACGATTTATTGCCTGGCATATTTCGCTGCATCTCGTCAGGTACATACTGCAGACATCACACAACTTACGTGATGAATTAACTAGATAAATCCTTCAAACTGAAATATACACATGTTCGCACAGTAATGTCGATTGTCTACCACGGTAATTTTAAACTGACTAACATGTCTTTCTGCTTGCACATGGACGGCTTCCGAAGGTTGATTGTTATAGCTTTAGCAACTTTAACATCGACTACTTTGTGTGTTGAACAACACACGGAAGGCACTGTTTCTTTCAACCACGTGACCACTCTCGAGAAAAAGTCTCCGACCGATGAAGCAAAACTTTTCCGGTGTGTCGGCTGCCTAGGCCCATCTTCTGTGTGTATTTTCTTGTCAAAAACCCAAATTTGGAATATGTTCCGAAACCCTGCAATGTAAACTGTCGTCAGTTCTACCTATGTAGATGGCCTCGAAAATTTTCATGTAAATTGGTAAATACAATTTGATTTGGCCGTACAAAGCTACAGGTTTTTACTGCTGGGACAGGGATTCGGGGGGTTTTGGTACCTGATGACTAGAGTTGCAAGCACAGAAAGTTTGCCGACTGCTGTGGTGAAACCTGTCCCCCCGACGTTGCATTACGTCATTCCTCGGAAGTTAGCTGGATGAATACCTTTTAGTTTAGGTACTGTAGTTTTTCAGGTTTTTCGGTTTGGGCTGGTTTGGCAGTGGCGCTTATAAATCCTGGGGTACCCATTAAAGGGTTTTAAAACATTCTTAAGAGTTTTAAAAAAAACCCGGCAGTGTGTCCGGGGTGCATATCTTTCCCAGCACGGTCCCAAAAAAATCCGTACTTTAAACCCGTTTGGACTGGACAGGTGCGAAGCTCTGAAAATTTAAATATTGGCCAGCCCTGATTCTTTGACGGTACACCCATCTTTGAAAATTTTGCCGGAGAGATGCAGGAAATATGCCCGGCAATAAACGTGCAATCTATTGTTGTGAACTTAAATAGTTTAAATAGAATAGCGGTGCCTGCGCCAGTCCTTTACTCGAGGCCTGAACAAGTAATATCCCAAACACCGGGATGAACGAATAAAGTGTAACTCTTCTGTGCTGAATGGAGCAAGTCAGCTGATTTTAATACAACATGTCTGCTAGTCAGACGAAAGCCGCGATGCGGGAAAAAAGGTATGGAAAAAGTGTCTGGAATTCGTATTTAATGGTTCTAACAGCATTTAATTGTTAGAAGGTAAATGTTGTGTAGTGTAGTAAATAATGGTCGCTGTGTTCGCCCAGAGCTGTTTAAAAATTTTGGTATTTGTGCAGTTGGTTTAAGGCGGGGGGGGTGAAAGTGACAGATTCGCTAACACCGATATGCCCATACAAATATGAGAATCATTGGTTGGGGTGCGCAATATCGGCAGTGGTAAAGATAATATACTGTTCAAAAACAGAACGCATAGCTATCCGAGGATGCGTTTTTATGAGTTAGTAAGTAAAATTTGGTGCTAGGGTATATAAAAACCAGCATAAAATGTACTTTACAGTGTCAATGCACGTGACTGAACTGAATTGCGTTCGTTTCTGTAATCATTACAAAGCAGTGGTCAATAGTGTTTATGCCCAAATTTTTACCATAGTCTCATGATGCGTACACGTGAAAGCAAACAACATTGGGTGAACACTATTCACTGACTACGCAACTGAAAACCCTATAAAAAGATAGGACTACACAAAAAAATTCAGTCATTTTCGAACAAACGTCTATGGCGTTTTCTAACGATAATTTTTAAAGGGAACATTGCTATTGGCCGACTGCATGCAGGTGGAAGGACAAAATCAGGTTGCCAGGCATCTAAAAGTGGATCAGAATAAGCGTCAGTCGCTTTGGGCACCGGTTCCAAGCCTTTGGCTCAGTTGAAAAACGGCATCGCAGGGAAACCCAGAGTGACATCAGTAGCGGTTGATGCTTTATTGCTTCGTCCCCCCAAGAGACGGGTTTTAAAAAACCGCTTCCTCAACTCCCCCACCCAATTGCCTGCAGGACGTCGTGTGTTGAAAAAACTCAGAATAGACTGCGGGACGTGGACGTCGGAAACAAGGGAACCCTCATCATAGACCGCTTTTACACGCTGACCATCGCCAACATCGACTTTTTTGGGCCAAACCCCAGCATGGCCCTTAGGAAGCAGAAAAACCAGAAGATGTTTTGGGTTTTTAATACGAATCTGTTTTTTTGTTGCAGCGGAGAGGGATCTCCCTTTGAGGAAATGAACGTTTTTCCCCCAATTGCGGTAATGAAGCTTCACCGCAACGGTGGGGAAAATGCAGTGGTGTTGGGAAAAGATCAGTTACAGCGGAAGGAGTCACTGGGTCACATTTAATGCGCACATACGTCAATGCAATTCTTTTACCCACGTCCTTCACTTTTTGGGTATTCAAAGGTTGTGTTTCAACAGGAAAATGCCGGACCCATTGGGGCATTGTTGACCACGCCCGTCCTGACGCCCGCAACATTCTCACCTTCCCTCGCCATCCCTGTAACAGACATGAGTTCGGTTGGGGCACCTGTGGGATGAGCGTATAGACGTGCCCGTCGCCGGGGACGTTGCTCCAGCCAACCCCTTCGTGATCGTTCCAGGCACTCCAGGAAGAGTGGCAGCCAAACCCTAGGCCCACATCAGACGTTGATCGCATCCATGCCCAGGAGATGCCAAATCGCTGATCGATTCAAGAGGAGGCCCCCACCCATTTTAACGAGAAACCCGTAGAAGCCGCCGTGACCCAGATGCAAAACAACTGTCAATTAATTTTATGAACCCCAAAGGGAATCATGGCCGGGTCCCTGGCCGAGGAGGTAGCAGCTTTCCGTAACCCGACTATCTCGTGGTTGGGCGTGAGTGCACGAGAATTGGAAGGGGGTTTTAGTCGCCCACGACTTATGAGGTATGGAGCCGGTCGCTCAGAAAAAACAGTGGCAAACTACTGAGCGTGATCCCGCCAAGAAATCAACATATAACTGAAAGATGCTAATGTTGACAGCCTGTCCTGTAAAGGATACAAAAAACATTATTTTAAAGGGATTTATGTGTGCAATTTGAACAATTAACTCATTACATTAAAAAACGCGATTGAATATCAAAATTATGGTTTTTGTGGTGCCTTCGACGACTATGCGTTTCTTTTTTTTATTTTTATTTTGAACCAGATAGTTAGCTGCTGTAAATTTTTGGCGGGCCCCCAATGGGACAAAGCTGATTATAATAGATACGATTATAACAATGATAATGATGCGGAAAATTTTG
>JACEFZ010007762.1:5000-18486 GCA_014155875.1 Cepaea nemoralis | reverse complement strand
AAAAAAAAATTGGGCCTTTTTTTAAATTTTTTTTGGTTCCTTTTTTTCCCCATAAAGTAGATCCCCCTTTGGGTTTGGAATTTAAAACACATGTCATTTGCACCAACACTTTTTCCGCTCTGTTTTGTTTATCTGCAATCATTTTCCCCCATGTCTTTATTCCTTTTGATACCCCCTGCAAAACATAGTAAAACAAAAAAAGGGTAAAAAAAAAACACAAAAAACCACACACACACACCCCCCCCCCCCCCCCCCCCCCACACACACACAAAATTCGATCTACGTGCACTGAAGAGTGAGGAGATAAAAAATAAATTCAACGTATAGGTAAATAACAGATTTGATGCATTGTCCGATCTGGAAATATTATTTCAATATGTCAACGACCAATGGGAAATATTAATGAAATGAGTCAACTAAGCTGCAGAAACAAGCTATCCCAAAAATGAAGATGATGGGACTCAAGAAATGGAAATGACGGAAGACATCTTAAAACTCATGGAAATGAGAAGATATACAAAATGAACACTGAACAATATGTAAGAGATTCACATGAAAATTAGGATATTGTGTAAAAAGGCAACAGAAGCATGGCTTGAGGACAAAGTCAGGGACGTTTAAAGTCAACACAACGCGCGGAATATGAAAATAATGCACAAAAGAATTAATGACATCACTAACAACAACAACAACAACAACAACAACAACAACAACAACAACAACAACAACAACAACAACAACAACAACAACAACAACAACAACAAAACCATCATATCAACAGGTTGCCTAAAAACCAAAGCTGGCAACATCATAATAGAAAATTATCAGATTGTACATGCGTGGTCAGTTTATGTAAAAGTCCTTTATGATGATACAAGTGTAAAACATTTTGATATTTGGAATAATAATGAAGGACTATCAATTTTGAAGATGGAAGTTCAGAATACTCTAAACCAGATTAAAACTGGCAAGACTCCGGGTCCAGACAACATCACAACAGAAATGATCAATGCCTTAAAAGAAGAAGATGGAATAGACCAAGCCACCAATCGCTGAACACAATTTACGAGTATGATGCTGGGGATATACCTCCTAAATCATGTAATTCTATATTTATTGCCATGGCAAAGAAATCAGGAGCCTTGGAAAGTGATCAACATCAAACAATTAGTATAATGAGCAAAATCACGAAGATTTTGCTAAGAATGATCATGCAAAGTGTTAGGAATAAAATACAACCCGAAACTAGGACAAGAACAATGTTGGTTCGTAGAAGGCAAGGTTACAGTAAATGCTGTGTATATGCTGAGAACATTATTTGATCGTTCCATAGAAGTAAAAAAAAAGACTTACATCATTGCTTTATTGACTACACAAAAGTTTTCGATAAAGTAAGACATGTCGACATGATGAAGATGATTGTAGATTTACAAATTAATGGGAAAGATCCTGGACTTGTAAAAGAAACATTTATTGGAAAAAACAAACTGCTATAAAGATTGAAAATGAAGTAGGTCAATATCAGCCTATTAAGAGAGGTGTGCAACATGGGATGAGTAATGTCTCCAGATCTCTTTTCCCTGTGCAGTGAAAATATTTGTTAGAAATGTAAATGATATGAGAGGAATCATCACTGGCGACGTAACAACAATAACATTAGATATGCGCATCATACTGTATTGATTGCAGGCAATGAGCACCATCTGCAACATTTAGTAGATGTGGTTGTTGCACACAGTGAACAACTAGGTTTTTAAATACATTGTAAGAAGACACAGATAATGGTCGTTACTGGGAAGAAATAAATACCATAATACAGGTTAATGGGGATATTCTTAAACAAGTGAATCGGTACAAATATCTCGGATCAGTCATAACATCTGGATGGTAGATGCCTTGAAGAGATTAGAACAAAAAAACATGGAAAACATACTGGCCAAAGAAAAGATGTACATTGCAACGAGAAAAAGCGCGTTGAAGTGTTACATAGAATCTGTACTTTAGTATGGATGTGTAAAGTGGACAATGAACAGACAAGCTGGAAAACATCTAATGGTTGTGGAAATGTGGTTTCTAAGAACAATGCAAAGAATACCATGGACCGACAGAAAAACCAATGACCAAGTTCTACAAGAAACAAAATGAAAACAGTAAACTGATTAGGGAAATTAGTCGTAGACAGTCAATATATTTTGGACACATTCTGAGAAGAAACAAATTGGATAACTTGGTGACAACTGGCAAGATTGAGAATAAAATAACAAGGGGAAGGCAGAGAAGTAAATACCTGGTTGGCATGGCAACATGGTATGGTCGAGACGAGAACACAAAGCTGATCCACGACTCTGGTGATCGTGTGAGATGGCAAAATATGACCGCCGACGCTTATCAGCATGGAACACGATGATAATAATGAAGTTATATCAGTCATACAAACTCCATGACACGTCACGCCCCAAGCGCTCGACACGTTGACCATCTGGAAGTAATAAACAGCATTCTTCGCAGGTCACCACAACTTTTGCTTGCATTCCATTATCATTCAATATATGGTGTTTATTTCACAACAAATGATAGTATCCACATGAAATGACTTTGAATTCCAACAGCTGCTGAATATATGTACATTAATAAACATTAAATAAACTTGAAAACACATATATATGCGTTGTTACGAAACAACAGCTTCACATCACAGTTAACAAGATGGCAAGTTACGCGGAGAAATTGAACGGTCTTGTCAACTCTACACTTGTTGGCCTCGCCTTGACTTTATCCAAAGATGTGGGAATCCTGCAAGTTCTGCTTGATGCTCAGAAACCGCTGACGTCTCACGAGATCGCTGGTGAAAGGGACTTGAAGGAAAGGTACGAGTGATAGCATATATTTCCGTCTTGTATTTTGACAAACGTATAGCAACGTGTGTATGTTCTATAATGTAATTTGATTAATGTTGTTTGTCCATCAAGAATGATGATGACCATTCAATTAATCAATCATGTGCCATGCCGGAAAGCGTGGGCGGTCATGACTCGCCATTTCACTCGATCACCAGTGTCGTGGATCAGCTCAGTGTTCCTGTCTCGTCCATGCCATGTGGCCAAGCCATCCAGGTATTTTCCTCTCGGTCTTCCTCTTGGTCTGTTCCCTTCGATCTTGCCAGTTGTCACCAAGTTCTCCAGTCCATTTCTTCTGATAATATGTCCACAAAATTTTGACTGTCTAATCAGTTTACGATGTTCATTTGTCTCCTGTAGTACTTGGTCATTGGTTTTTCTGTCTATCCATGGTATTCTTT
The DNA here is from genome assembly GCA_014155875.1 of Cepaea nemoralis. Taxonomy (NCBI): domain Eukaryota; kingdom Metazoa; phylum Mollusca; class Gastropoda; order Stylommatophora; family Helicidae; genus Cepaea; species Cepaea nemoralis. Next base: position 15,188 of record JACEFZ010007762.1, on the reverse strand, counting down.
GCATTTTCCGTTGATTCCAAGTGCTTGTAGGTCTGTACATGTATTATCTCTCCACCGTCTTCTTGGTCTACCTCGGGGTCTACGATCATTTATTTCCTGAGTGTAAGCGAGTTTTGTTTCCCTATTATCTTCCATTCTTTCTATATGCCCCAGCCATTGTAGTCTATTAGCCTTCATGATACCAGTGATTAGCGGGGACTTAAACAAATCAAAAATGTCTTTGTTACTTCTTCTTATCCACTCTCCACTTTGTGTATCCCTAATGGGTCCAAAGATGTGTCTTAAAATTTTGTTCTCAAAGGTTTGTAACAAGGGTTCGTCTCCTTTCGTTGTACTCCAGGTTTCAGAGCCATACAGCACAACTGGTCTGATCAGTGTTTTGTATATTGTGATTATGGTGTTACGAGATAGCGCCTTTGATTTTAGTAGATGTTGTAGTGCATAGTATATCTTATTTCCAGAGTTGATTCTAGTTTGTATTTCTTCCCTTATGATGTTGGAGCAGTTGAAGATTGTACCCAGGTATTTGTATGTTTCCGTTCTTTTAATGGTCATATTATCTATTTGTATGTGGCCAGAGTTTTTAGCCATTCCGTTTCTTGAAATTACCATATATTCTGTCTTAACTTGATTGATAACCAGCCCCATCTGTTGGGCTTTTCCCTTTAAGTGAGTCAATATTTCCAATGTCTTTTGTTCACTTTGCCCTATAATATCTATATCATCTGCATAACCAAGCAGCTTGGATGTTCCTCCAATATCACATTCCTCCTTTACCTTTCTTACAACTTTCTCTAGAGCCAGATTGAAGAGTAGCGGCGATAGTGCATCACCCTGTTTCAAGCCAGATGTTATTTGGAAGGGGTCTGATTTCCTGCCTTTATATGTTACTATAATATCGGTATCTTCCATGCATAGTCTGGTCATGTTGATTAACTTCCTTGGTATTCCAAATTCCTGCATAGCATTCCATAGACTATTCCTATGGACACTATCATAAGCCTTTTTAAAATCCACAAAAATTTTATGGAGATCTCTTTTATATTCCCAATGTTTCTCGGCTATTTGTCGTAAGATAAATATCTGATCTATTGTTGATCTGTTTTGTCTAAAACCCGCCTGGTAGTCACCTAATATGTCTTCTGAATATGGTTTTAGTCTATTTAGTAATACTGCGGATAGTATCTTATAGCTTGTGGACAGTAGTGATATTCCTCTATAATTTCCACATTGGAACTTGTCTCCTTTATTAAAGATAGGTATCAATAATGATTCTTTCCAGTCATGGGGTAATTCTTCTGTCCTCCAGATTTTTATTATTAGTTCGTATAGCTTTAGATGTAATGCATGGCCACCTGCCTTTATAAATTCAGCAGCAATTCCATCAGTCCCAGTTGCCTTGTTGTTTTTAAGTCGTGTGATTACATATAGGATTTCTTCAAATGTAGGTTCTTCAATTTGTGGTTCGCATGTTAGAACCTCTTCCTGTGGGAAAATGTTACATGGAGCTTCATAATTTAGTAATTCAAAAAAAATATTCTTTCCATGTGTTGCACATTTCCTAATTGGTATTTATCATATTCCCATTTTTGTCTTTTAAACCATATGTGTTTTGTTGGTGCCCTCGTTTCATTGACTTCAGTTCTGTAAAAAATTTTCTGGATTCATTTTTCTGGTGATTAGTTTCCATATCTTTGATTATATTACTCATATATTCTCGCTTCTGCTGTCTGACTGTTTTTGTAGCCTCTTTACATTCATTTCTATAATGCTCTTCCTTTTGGATGTTATTGATGTCATTTAACCATACATGTCTGGCATTCTTCTTCCTAATGACTGCTTCTTCACATTTTTGATTGAACCATCTGTTCTTTCTATGCGTGGTTGATACACCGAGACATTCTTCTGCGGTAGATTGAATTGTATTCTTGATGTTCAACCAAGTTTGGTCAACGCTTTCCTCCAAAGGGTTTTGCAAAGTTTCAAGTTTACATTTTATTTCATCTGTAAATTTCTCTTTGACTGTAATGTCTTGTAGTTTTTCTCTGTTATATGTTGGGTGTAATCTTTGTAATTTAGTATAGAAAGCTCTCTTAAGTTTTATTTTAAATTTTGCTCCAACGAGGAAGTGGTCACTGTGGCACTCAGCTCCTCTATAACTTCTGACTTGCTGCATGTTTGATGCATTTCTGTTGTTAATTAAAATGTGATCTATTTGATTATAGGTTCTCTTGTCACATGATTTCCAAGTTTGTTTGTGTATATCCTTTCTTTGTAGTCTGGTACTGCTAATCTGCAGTCCTTTGGCTTCTGCCAGGTTGATGACTCTCCATCCATTATCATTTGAAGTTGTATGTAGGCTTTCCATACTGGTTACTTTTTTTTTTATTAGTTTGCTCTCTACCTATTTTTGCATTGAAGTCTCCCAGCACAATCAGGATGTCCTGTTTGGGGGTTTCTTCTATGACATCTTCCAGATCATTATAAAAGTCTTCTTTAATATCATCTTCTTTCTCTTCAGTAGGTGCATGTACATTAATCATCGTTATATTTTTCCATTTACCTTTTATTCGTAATTTACTAATCCTGTCATTAAAAGCTTTAAAGTTTAAAACGTTCCCCCATAACTCTTTTTTGATGACAAATCCTGTTCCTAATATGTTTATTTTGGGTGTTTCCTCCATATATTATAATCATTCCATTTTGCTCTAAAGTATCCTCTCCTGGCCACCTTATTTCTTGAATTGCTATTATATCCATTGTTCATAGTTATGGTTCAAATAATCCAAATAGGACGATGCACCCACGTTCACACTTATGGTTCAAATAATCCAAATAGGACGATGCACCCACGTTCACACTTGTCAGCGTCTTGCATTCAGCAAGAACATAGGCTCGTAATCACCGACAAGAGTGATACAAAACACGGTCACAGAATGACTTGACGTGACGCACTACACGTACAATGCAAACACTTTATTCACAAAACTCGCTCATCACAACAATTATATGCATCGTACAATTACAATGACAATGCAATAATACATTCAATAGATATATCAATATAATATACACAACTCACAATCGCACAGTCTTCTATCTTCTCACGGGCGTTCTCTCTATTGAGTTCATACACCCAAGTATACGAGCATCATTCATTCCCGTCTGTCTCGTCCAACACTCCCAAGCCGTCTAGCCGCTAACCCACTGTGAGTCTCCGCTAGTCGGAGTTGCGTCCCTGCGTGGACTGCATGATCCACGCATATACCGATTGGCTATTCTGGCCACAGTGTGGTTAGTGTCGCTCACAGGTGGACCCCTGGCCGTAGTCGCGAGGCTGTCTCGCACCTCAGCATTGCTTCCTTATAATGGCGTTTTTGTGGTAATGGCGATCTTTAAGACGTCTTTGTGCGTTTGGAGGTACGGACAGCCCAAGTATCTTGCTCTATGCTTGCCCAGGCAGTGGGGCACTTTCTCTTGTTGTTGGGTGCTCGGAAGTCCATGTCCAGCTTGGCTAGCGGACAGTTCTTGAAGGCCTGGTGATCGGCGCAGTACCGGCAGTTTTCCATCTTACTGCGATATGTTGCTCTGCTATGGCCGGCCCTCTGGCATCTGGAACATTGAATGATCCTTGGTAGGAATCCTTCAGGCTGTTGTATTTTATGGTTTATCGATACCTGGCGTGGTATCTCGCTGCCCTCAGTCGTCACCACTACTAGCGTCGCAGGGATCTTTGAGAACGTCAGGATCCGCTCCGCCTTCAAGATTCTGATATGCAGATTTTCTTCTTGCAGCTGCTTCACGATTTGTTCGTCTGACAGCTCCACTTGAATCCGCTTGACAACCCATCTGACTGTTTTTGAGTCGGTGTTACCGACTCTGATGTCTTTCTCCTCCCTCTTCTCATCTGTCTTAGCTCTTGTCTGTGGTGGGCTATCGACGGTCTCCCTTGTGGTGGCTTCAGTAGTAACTGTGTTTTCATGTTCTTTGCAGCTCGAAGGCAAGCTCTCCACCCTCGTCTTCTTTCCGGTTTTGGTGGCTCCCACGCTGCCCATCTTGTGAGTCTGCTGTTTCGTGGTGTTGGTCTTTGCGTGCCATTTTCCTCTCCCGTATCAGGCTTCTTGGAGCAATCCATGAGGTAGTTGATTTATATTCCAATGTGGTTGTTTTCGAAAGCATTCGTCAGCATAGTTGAAAACATGAGGCTGAACAGCGTTGGTGCCAGGACAGATCTTTGTTTCACTCCAATGGTGACAAGAAAGGGCTCAGACAGTTCCCGATTTTCCCATACTCTTGCCTGCACACTATCATGAAATAACCGCACTATTTGGACAAACCTTCGTGGACAGCCATATTTCACCATAATCTTCCACAGTCCTTATATTCTGACTGTATGAAAAGCCCTGGTAAGATCACACTAAAGTGGAGACGATTTCGGAGTTCTGTTCCTGATATTTCTCGTGCAACTGTTTTGCAGCGAAAATCATGTCAACAGTTTCTCTTTCTTTCCTGAAGCCACATTGTCTCTCAAGAAGAAGGCTTTGGTCGAGATGGGCTGTGAGGCGATTTAGAAGAATTCTGGCGAGTATCTTCCCTGCAATTGAGAGCAAAGAGAGGCCTCGGTGGTTGGCACAGGATTGGCGGTTTCCTTTACAAACGTAAAGGTTTGATTAGTAATATACCAGTAAAGGCATTGCAGATCATGTTTATGTGGTTTTGCGGACATTTGTAGACAGTACTGTGGAACGAGAAGACAGCGAAAGTATTATATTGCCAGGTGCACGTGTGACTATTTAGCATGTTTAATATCTACACACACCCATCTGTGTAAAACACACACACAAATACATACATCTCTCTCTCTCTCTCTCTCTCTCTCTCTCTCTCTCTCTCTCTCTCTCTCTCTATATATATATATATATATATATATATATATATATATATATATATATATATATATGTGTGTGTGTGTGTGTGTGTGTGTGTGTGTGTGTGTGTGTTTGTGTGTCCCCAAGGCCCCGAAAACCTAGATTATGTACCTCGATGTGAATAATCTGTACGGCTGGGCGATGATGGAATACCTCCACACCGGTGGGTTCTGATGGGTCAACCCGATTCTCGAGGAGGTACTGAACACCCAGATGATGCACCTGAGGGCTAGCTCGTCTAGGTGGATATGAGGTACCCGGCGCACGTGCATGAAGCCCACGGCGATTACCCGCTAGCTCTAGAAGCCATGTTCACCCTAGAGTGGTGGTGGAGTGACTATCAGCGTAATCTCCAGAACGAGTTGGAGCGCAAGTTCACGGAGCAAACGAAGCTAGTCCCCAACCTTCGCAACAAGGAGTAGTACATCGTTCACTACCGCAGTCTCAAACCCTATCACAACCTCGGCCTACAGATTACAAAGATCTACAGAGTCATCAAGTTCAATCAACCCGCATGGATGAAGCCATACATAGAAATAAACACAGCTCTGCGAGCCCAGGCCAAGTCGCAATTTGAGAAGGACATCTTCAAATTGATGAACAACACGGTCTTCGGGAAGAGAATGGAGAACGTCCGCAAACGCATCAGAGTCGATGTAGTCCGAACCTCAGAGACCGACCGACGCCGATGGTTTATAGCTAGACCCAACTTCGAATATCGCACCATCTTCGACGGCTGACTGGTTACAGTGCACAGCACCTAGTTCAGAATCATGCTGAACAAGCCTGTCTATGGCGGACATGCCATCCTGAACCATCCAAGCACCTCATGTACGACTTCTGGTATAACAAGCTTAAACCGCTATACGTTAATAGGGTACAGCTCTGCTACACCGACACCGACTCTCTTTTGCCTCAGGTGGAGTCCAACGATGTGTGCGCTGACATGACAGCTCACTCCGATTCGTACGACTTCACGGATTACCCGCGAGACCACCCCAACATTGAACAAAAAAGTGGTCGGCAAATTCAAAGACGAATGCTGCGTCCGCCCTATAGCCGAGTTCATCGGCCTTAGACGGAAAATGTACTAAATCCTAGAAGTCGAGGACTCAAATGTCAAGAAAGCCAATATATCTCCAGAGTAGTCATGAAAAAGAACTTCAGGCATGAGCTGTTTAAGGACAGCCTATTTGGCCGGCGAGAATACAAGCACATGTAGATAACCATACGAAGCAAAGGCCACCAGCTCGGCGTCTACGAGCAGAACACAATGTCCCTATGGACACATCGCCATGGAGCGCGAAATAGAGCCCAATTTGTAAGACTACATCACCAAGACCCATGGCCTAGATTCAGGCCACGCGGTAGCTGGGTGTCAGGAGGCACGATGAGCAATTCCTTGCGCACACAGCTACGAAGAGGCTCATCCACCAGGTAGTAAAAGCGGGCTGCCTCTCTAGCTGAGTGCATGGTGAATCGTGTGCAAAGTCAGCGCAATGTAGGATCAAATCAGGATGAGAGTTCATGCTCTCCAGGTGAAAATAAAAGCTTAAAAGTCGACAGGGTCGACTTCATTGCAGCGGGATTTATCCCATATTTCTCGGTCTCTTTCCGCAGCACGGAAAGCGTCGCACAAAGCACGAACTCCGTAGCTTTTAGCGACGACCCGCAGGAGCCTCCGAAACATTTAACTCGTAAACCGAAGAACGCGTTCCGGAAACGAACCCACAACCTTCGGAGCACGAGTCAAACGGCTTGACCAATTCGCCACAGAGACTCCCGAACTTTCCAGGTGAACTCGCATAGAAATACCTAACAAGAAGAGTAGGCCAGAACGATAGGTTCCTTGAGCTCAATAGTACGGCGGGTTCGAGCGGCCGCAGCATTGGACACAGACGCATCCTTAATCGCCTCAGCCGGCTTCCTGCTCGTCAAACGAGTCACTCATTGTTGAATGCAGCAACCACCTGGGGTAGATCCCGATCCCATTCGACTGATCGTTCATCTGAGCCTCAGGCGGTGAACAACATCTCCTGGGCGTATTGGGCTTCGAACAGTCTCTCTGCCAGAGTGCGGTTGAACCGCTCAACGATCGCCTGCTGACGGTGGTTCCCAGTCTGTCCACGGCGTACCAGCGTCTTATGCTTAACAGCCAGCTGACAGTCTGCGCTCATAAACTCCCGCCCGGTGTCAATCTGCAAAAGATTAGGCCATTTGAGTGGCCCTCGTTTATAGATCCGACCAAGTGCCAATGCGACCGCCTCGCTGCTCTTGTCTGTTAATGGCTCAGTCTCCTTATAACGTGAGGCGACGTCGACCACTGTATATACCTATATACCTATAGGTCTTACGGTCGACGCGATCGTGTGGGAGAAACAAGAGATCTGCTTGATGGACAGTATTCGGCGTGGACTCATCAATGTGGGGGCGTGGAATAATACCAGACCCCGGAAGGTAGATTTGCCAGATGGCCTGCTTTTGAAGTCACCCCCGAGCATCGGTCTCACTAACCCTGGCCGCTGCAGCGAGCTTCTTTACGACTGAAAGCCCTTTCCAGTAACCTTGCGGGCTGTAGTAAATACGTTCCATTATTGCAACCCCGCATATATCTCCAACATGTTACAACAGCCGCCCTAAGATGGGGATATGTTTGAGTGGGGAGTTGGGCCCAAAGATGAACCCCTTGCCACGCCGTCGCTCAACGCCCATCCCGAAGTGGCTCTTGGTCGGCATAAAAGCAGAAACCGTGCGAGCGTCCTTCTTCTCCAGCTCGGGGGCATCCGCAGGGCGATATTCGAGGCAGCTGCATCGAGCACATCGTCAGCATCATTGCGGCCAGTCGTATCGCTCCGAGCGGCATAAGCCATGCCATGTGTTAAGGCATGCACGGTGGAGCCTGTAGGCCCCTCTGTATCCCTGAGTCAGCCGCGTATTGAGCTTCGTGAAAAGCCGACAGTAGATATACTTTCCGATGTTCTGGAACGAACCCCCAGGAACAGCCTTAGATGGAACACCCGGGGGCAGCCGCATGTGAATCTCGCGCAAAGGCAAAGCATTCAACGCTTTGTTGAGAATCTCTCCCCCCCCACCCCTTCCCCCACCCGTGATCTGGTTCTTCTTGTCACCACAGTCAGCACAGACATCTCTCTTGGCGGGCCTGGCATTACGCAGCACAACAGATGTCTCACCAACCGTCTTAGTCCGCGCCATGCACCGAAGACAATACATCTTATATATATAAAAAGTATGTGTGTGTGTGTGTGTGTGTGTGTGTGTGTGTGTGTGTGTGTGTGTCCTTTATGCGTTCGCGAACGGTCCATCCGATTGAGATGACATTTTCTTCACGTCTTCCTCTCATTCCCGCGCTGCCAACTGTCATAGTTTTTTTTTTCTTCTTCTTCCTCCTCCTCCCCCTCCCTAAATACTTACGTAAATATATGATGACTAGCTGACCCGGCCCGGCTTCGCCCAGTCCCTGGTGGGGAGCATCTCATTTAATTCATATAAGTTATCGTTCCCGTTCCCGACTATCTGTCTGTCTGACCCGTCCCGGCATCGCCCAGCTCCTGGTGTGGAGCATCTAATTTAATTCATATAAGTAGTCATATAAGCTCCCGTTACCGACTATCTATCTGTCTGTCTATCTGTCTGTCTGTCTGTCTGCCTGTCTAATCATTTATTGGTTGCAGTTAGAACAACCTTAGATAAACAAAGACCAACTTACAAAAAGCATTAGAAAGAGCACTTGAAAGATCTTTACATCTTCCCCCAACAATTAACTTGGGTAAATGGAGCGGCGGCGGCAGCAGCAGCAGAAGAAGAAAAAGGAGGAGTAGGAGGATGGAGGAGGAAGAGGGTGGAGGAGGGAGGAGGAGGGAGGAAGAGATAGGCGGAGAGAGGAGGAGGAGGGAAGAGGAGGGAGGAGGAGGAGTAGGGAGGAATAGGAGGGAGGAGGAGGGAGGAGGAATCTGGCATTCCTTTGAGGCATAGTAACTACAAGACAGATGTGAGGAAAGCAAAGAAGAAAAACCAGTGGTCGTCTCACCATGCAACAAAGACATTCGACTCAAGTCACGACCTTGAAATGACATCCGAAACTTCTGCCTACCCTCGCACTACATTCGCCTCGACTGGCCGCCTCGACTGGCCTTACATGCCATAGTAAAGTCGACATCCTACCCGACTTCCGGTCCCCCGTTACGTCCTTCAGTCACGCCGGCAGTCACGACGTTCGATTTCAGGAAGCTGGGCCATGTGTGAACTCCAATTAAAGGTTTCGTTGCCATGAATTCATTTAACCCAACCTATAGTAGCTGTAAAGGAGCCCCGCGACGTTAGGATGCCAAATAGCCTTGAGTTACACCCTTTCTGCAATGACGCGGCCCCAAAAGGTTGACTTCAGGCCAACACACTGATACCTGTTCACACTTGACCTACTTTCCCGCACAACAACTGTTACACAGGAGCTTAGACTACATCGGTCGCCGACTGCCACCAAAAAGTTAAATAACCTAACTTAATCAACATACCTTTATTTTGCCACACATTTGGCATACTGGAGATGATGTCGAATTAAACTACAGCACAGCTCGTAATTGCGTACGTTGAACATGATCATTTCATAGTCATGTGATAAATACAGACCAATGAATAAAAGAGCACGTACTTATCGTTCCATGATGCATAGGTTGTGTTTCTGACCGTTGAGAAAATGGCCGTGTTGATCCAATATCCGCACAAAGAAGCACAAAGAGCGGCGTTTCGGTTTCTTTCATTTGAAGGATGTCGACCAGTAGACATTCATTGAAGAATGCAGGCAGCTTACGGTAACAGATGTGCGTCGAAGACTACAGCAACATAATGGACACGAATGTTTCGGAAAGGACGTCAGTTCACTACAGATGCTCGACGGCCGGGTCAAGCGCATATTGTTGCAACAGCAAAACCATCGCCAAAATTGATGCAGCAGTACTGGTGAACGGTTGTCGAACAAACGTTCGCTAGCGAAAGAATTTGAAGTGCCAATTGGGACAATTCAAAAGGTCGTTAGTAAGAAACTGCAATATCGGAAGGTGTGTTCACCGTGGTACCACGGATGTTTACAGACCACCAAAAAGAGGAACTTATGGGATGGTGATTGAACCACTTGCTGCGTTAAAGAGTGGAGGGTGATGCATTTCTCTTCCGCTTTGTGGTAGGCGATGAATCATGGTGTCATCACTTTGAGCAGAGCAGCAAAGGAGTGAGCATGCAATGG
>JACEFZ010007762.1:0-2500 GCA_014155875.1 Cepaea nemoralis | reverse complement strand
GCTTTATTTTCTCCCCGCTGGCTGTTGTCAAAGGTATCGAGCACAAAGAATCCGTTGATTAGGCGATAATTCTGTTTATTTTCCATATTTTCCCAACGTGAAACTTTATCAGAATCCACTCATCTGTTATACTGTGGCGTGAAGATTAATCCAATAATAATGTTACCGATCTCAGCATCTCATCTTGTTTCTCTTATACCTTGAGATGTCGAGGTAAAGATTAAACAGCGGGAGAGTGCCAGTTTATGGGCTTCATATTCCGTGATTCCCATGGACTCGGTTGTTTCCTCTGTCCATCGTTTACATGGCCGGCCACTTCTTCTGGTTCCATTTGGTCCGTACATATTACCCATCGAATGTAAAGTTGTTGCATATCTGGAACATGTAGACAGATAAATATTTAGACAAATGCAGCACCAGGAGTTCTAACAGACTAAAGTAATGTTTTGTCCAAATCAGATATGTCCGAGAACTGTTGGGCAGCCTGGCTACAGCTGAGGTCATCCACGTGTCCACCAATGGAGCAGGGTCGCTGGTGTATTATCTGGAGATGGATGAGAAGCAAGCATTCAGAACTGAGTTGACTGCCTTTGTTTCATTTTCATTGTCAATAATGAAAGCGTATGATAACATTAAGGCTTGTGTTAGCATTCGAGGTCCTCACGGTAAGTTAGCACAAAGATGAAAGCGTATGATAACACAAAGACTTGTGTCAGCAGTCGAGATTCCAACGGTAAGTTAGCAAGGCTTGTGTCAGCAGTCGAGTTCCCCGCTGTAAGTTAGCACAATGAACTGACGGAAATCTGCACCCGAGACGTGTGTCTGTACGACAGTTCACTGATTAATTGTCACGGGATGATTAATCGTCTCAAGCGACTTCTCGTATCTATATACAATAGTTTTGCCTGTGCAGCCCCCTTTAATTTGATATGTAATGCAACATGTTTGATACCATATTATCAACTTGTAAGTCATAACTCATGACATTGACACAGCTCTACTTCAGAGTTTCCACCATCCATTTGTGTTTGGAACAATCAACATTTTATTTGGCACATAATCTGATAATTTGTACATCTAATTGCTCATCACAAAGAGGCAGTTATCATCTTGTGGCCACATTAGGAGAAGACACAAACTGGAACATGTTGTGACAACTGGAAAGACTTGCGGGCAGACAGACAGAGGAAGACAGCGAGAGAAAATTCTTGACGGTCTAGAGTCATGGCACATAAGAGAGTCAACACAAGAATTGATCCATACCGTCGGAGACTGCAATTCGTGGAAAACGCCAGTCCGCAAGGCACCTGATGATGATATATTGCTTCCACTTTCCTGTGCACATTTATTGTTATTATTATTGCCTTTTTAAACACAGAAGGCACAAACATTATGTTGCATCATCTTATTGCCAGACATATTTCGATGCTTCTCGTCGGCTGCATACTGCAGTGTCATATATCACATGAAATGAATACATGCGTTATACTTTGGCTGAACTACTTAAAACACTTATTCACTGTTATAGTTGAGATCTGGGCATTTGTTATCTCCACGGTATACTATTCTGCACCTTGAGCCCCGTGTCTTGCCGAGAATCGAACACACGCACCACGATATACAGGGCTGCCATTCTGATCAGTTGAAAACCCTCATCTCGTGTGGTGAAATTAATAGCACGTAACTGTCATCTTTGTCAGCACAGGTAGCTGAGTGGTTGGTGACAGTCAGGTTTGAGTTTCCCGATGTCGGCGATTGTGGCTGAGTGGTTAGTGACAGTCAGGTTTCAGTTTCCCTATGTCGGCGTTTGTGGCTGAGTGGTTAGTGACAGTCAGGTTTGAGTTTCCCGATGTCGGCGATTGTGGTTCAGTGGTTAGTGACAGTCAGGTTTGAGTTTCCCGATGTCGGCGATTGTGGTTGAGTGGTTAGTGACAGTCAGGTTTGAGTTTCCCGATGTCGGTGATTGTGGTTCAGTGGTTAGTGACAGTCAGGTTTGAGTTTCCCGATGTCGGCGATTGTGGTTCAGTGGTTAGTGACAGTCAGGTTTGAGTTTCCCGATGTCGGCGATTGTGGTTCAGTGGTTAGTGTGTGACATGTTGGGAGTTGGAAGTAGTACCCACCTCGACTTACCCCACAATGAAGTAACGCTATGAGGATGGGACTAATTTCATTTGGAGGGGATAGGTCCTTGGAAGCCAAAGTGTCCCATAATAGCTCTGGAAATCTAGGGGTCTCCCAGGAAAGTTAATTTCTTTCCCTCCAAAATCTTCCTTCCCGAAAAGAGAAACTTATTTAGCTCAAGAGCTGCCCCACCTATGATCATTTTCCCTTTTAGGTGAAATGGTCACAGGAAATTTATAAGATTTAAAGTTCCCTTTTTTCCCGGGGGTTTAAAAAACCTTTTTTTTGGAACCCCTTTTTTGGGAAAAAAATTTTTAAAAAATTTTAAAAAAACAGGAAAAATTTTTTTAAAAAAACTTGGGGCCTAAAATTTTGTTTT
>JACEFZ010007761.1:327500-348863 GCA_014155875.1 Cepaea nemoralis | reverse complement strand
TTCCCCCCTCCCCTCCCTCCACCCCCTTCCCCCCTTTTCCCCCACCTTCCCCCCCCCGTCTCACTCTGCATCTCATATTTGCCTCTTCTTCCTCCTCATCTCTTTCTTCCTTCTGCTTATTATTCCTGCTCCTACTTCCTCCATCTTCCACACTCCTGCTTTTCATCCTTCTTCCTCATCATTCCTATTCATCCTCCTCCTTATCCTTCTTCTTGGTCTTCATCTTTCCTCCTCTCCTCTTATTCCCTATTCCCCCTTCGCTTCCTCCTCTTCTTCCTTCTCCTAATCTTCTCTTTATGCTCTCTTCTTCGCCCTATCCGTCTTCTCCCCCTTCTTCTTCCTCTTCCGATTCAAATTTCTCTTCCTCTACCCCTTTCATTTCATTCATCTCCTCTTCTCCATTCTTCCCTCTCTCATGAAGCATGCTAGAGGATGACAGCGAAACATAATGATGAACAATAGCAAGAAGCGGAGTGCAAGCAGCCTGTTTGAGTGCACTGATGAGACCCTGGACACAGTTACTCTTGGCCTTACGTGCCCAATTTGTGACCCTTTGAAAAAAAAGTTCGTTCGTTCGTTCTTACATACCAAGATAAAACAAGATGATGATAATTAAGTGGATAGATGTCACCGGGGGCGTGGTCTCGAGGTATGGTGTCCGCCTCGAGTGCTGGAGGTCCCGGGTTCAAGTCCGGGATTTATTTCATGTTCAATTCTAGTAATAAAATTTCCCCTGGTCTCTGGGTGGTGAGATCGAACGCCCGTGTGTATTGTTGCGCACGTAAAAAATACCTTGGCAGTTGGAAGTGCGAAAAAAGAGTAGCCTAACGGCGCTGCCCGGGCAAACTTTCGAGTTAAAAATCTACCCAAAGTATTTCAGGATCATCGCCGGTGCTACGAAGTTCGTGCACTGAGCTGAGTTTGTCCAAACTCAGGTTTGAGTTAGGATGAGAACGGAGCACTTATGGGTTACACCCGTGTGCCGTTATGTTGATCCATCGACTAAACAACTAACTAAACTATGTCACCGGTACATCTGGTGGCTGGATAATTCGGGAGACGTACAAGGAGAGTTTGTATCTTATATCGACTTGCTTATATCGACTTGCCTATATCGACTTATATATAGAGATAGTATCAAATAATCTACTTATATATAAAGTTAGCATCTAATAATCGATATATATATATATATATATATATATATATATATATATATATATATATATATATATATAATATATATATAATAATATATATATATACAATATCAATTATATTAATATATATATTACATCGACATACCTATAGAGTTAGTATCTCATATCACCATACCTAGAGAGGTAGTACTTTATATTAACTTACCGAGAGAATTAGAATGTTATATCAATTTACCTAGGGACTAAGTGTCTTATATAAACTTACATACGGAGTTAGTATCTTATATGGAATTACCTAAAGATTTAATACTTAGGAGAGCAGCGGAAAGTTAACATCTTGTATAGAGAGAAACAGAGTTAATGGCTTGTATAAAAAGAAACGCGTAGTTAATATCTAATAATGAGAACAACCGAGAGTTAACATCTTTTAAAGAATGCACAAAAAGAAAGGGAGAAGAGGCACTCCGTGAAAATGTGGTTAAGGCGCCTGCCTCGCGCCTGTTGGTTCGTTTCTTGACTCCGTCATTTGGTTCTCGGATGGACCTATCTTGGAGACCCCGTGGGTCATCGCTGGAGCAACTGAGTTCGTGCTCTGTGCCACTCTTTCGCCAAGCCGCTCTGTAATAAGGCTACGAACCATCTGTGATAAAACGCGGTGCAACGAAGTCCAGCCTCACTCCCTTAAACCTCTTTAAACAGAAAGGAGGTGAAAGTTCGTATATCGTATAGAGAGCAGCCGAAACAATCGATCTCCAGGTGCCTCTGACCTCAGGTAACGATAGAAGCGGTAAAGTTGGGTGTGGGAGAAGGGGTGTTTAACATGTAGCTGATCGGGCAAGTCAGGTTGAAAACAAAGATGTGGCGATCACGGGTGGGTGATCTAACGACCTCGGCTGCGACTCAAAGTGAAGAAATGTCAGAAGGTGTTCTTAAGTAGTCATGCATGCCCCGCAGCCATTTGTAAGATCACGAACTACCGGGGTGATGTTCGGAGCACTGGCATCTTAACATGTGATGAGTTAATGTGGTGGAAAATTGAGCTTTTTAAAAATTGTTGATATAGACATTTACTGTGTTAAGTTGATATAGACATTGATCGTGTCAAGGTTATATAGACATTGATTGTGTCAAAGTTATATAGATATTGATTGTGTTAAGTTGATATAGACATTGATTGTGTCAAGCAGATGTAGACTTAATGTGTCAAGCTGATATAGACATTGCTTGTGTCAAGTTGATATAGACGGTGGCGGTGTCAAGTTGATATAGACATAGATTGTGTCAAGCTGATATAGACATTGACTGTGTTAAGCTGATATGACGTTGCTTGGGTCAGGTTAATATAGACATTGCTTGTGACAAGTTAATATAGACATTGCTTGTGTCAAGCTGATAGTGACGTTGACTGTGTCAAGTTGATATAGACGTTGATTGTGTCAAGTTGATATAGACATTGGTTGTGGCAAGTTGATATAGACATTGGTTATGTCAAGTTGATATAGACATTGGTTATGTCAAGTTGATATAGACATTGATTGTGGCAAGTTGATATAGACATTGATTGTGTCAAGTTGATATAGACATTGGTTGTGTCAAGTTGATATAGACATTGGTTATGTCAAGTTGATATAGACATTGATTGTGTCAAGTTGATATAGACATTGATTGTGTCAAGTTGGTATAGACATTGGTTGTGGCAAGTTGATATAGACATTGATTGTGTCAAGTTGATATAGACATTGGTTATGTCAAGCTGATATAGACATTGATTGTGGCAAGTTGATATAGACATTGATTGTGTCAAGTTGATATAGACATTGATTGTGTCAAGTTGATATAGACATTGGTTGTGTCAAGTTGATATAGACATTGATTGTGGCAAGTTGATATAGACATTGATTGTGTCAAGTTGATATAGACATTGGTTATGTCAAGTTGATGTAGACATTGATTGTGTCAAGTTGATATAGACATTGATTGTGTCAAGTTGATTTTGACGTTGATTGTGTCAAGTTGATATAGTCATTAATTGTGTCAAGATTGATTGATTGATTGATTTAAGAACCGAGTCAGTTACAATCACGATGTGTGTGTGTATCGTATTCTCCATCCAGGGAAAGCTGCACTGATTGCATCCACCTCCATTCTTAAGCTAGATGTTGTGGTATCATATGCCAGGCTCTCCTGCACCAAACCTTTGCCAAGAAACCCCAGGCATTTCTACTACCTCTCAACACCGAACCATCTGAGTAGATAATCACATCACCCGGGCGAGCATTATCCTGAATTAGTTGCTGGATTTCCACTTCTGTGGCCCCTGCTGGCCACTCCCTGCACTCCCGGGTCAATGTGATTGTGTCAATGTAATTGTGTCAATGTAATTGTGTCAAGTTTATATAGTCATTAATTGCTGTCAAGTTGATATAGAAGTTTCTGCCTTGTCTCCCACAGATTGTCTCAATCACTACGCTGTTTCCCAGTGCCTCACTTCTCTATACATGTCCATAGAACTATGTCTCGTGTTGATTGTTGTGTATAATGTCCCACTTGATGTGGCCAGTTTCACATGACCATAGAACTATATCTCTTATTGACTGTTGTATATAATGTCACACTTGATGTGGTCAGTTTCCCCTCGACCGTCTTTACTTCCTAAGCTGTTTACTGAGACACATCCCTGGCAACTCTTTTAGGCTGGGTCGGCCAGGAAGCCCAGATCAATTTTAAAATGTCGAAATCTCCCTGGTATGGACCGAGCCCTAGACCACCGACACGTCAGGCGACCGTCTAGCCACTACACCAATGCGGCTCATTGGATTCTGTAACTAAAGGTTTATTACGGAACAAGGGAGCCAGCACTAAGCCAACCATCCTTTGTTGCCTTTTATGACACGCTTTGCATTTTGCAGCCCAGTTCTTTGCTGCGCCCACGAGTACAGTTAGTTAGACGTTAGGCAGGGTTCCAATTCCACCGCAATGGACCACCCTATGTTCCGTTCCTGTGCCGGTGAATATCACACGAAATGCCCACCCCATCTCCCCTTCCCCCACTGTCCCGTTTGAAAAGTGAAACAAACAGCAGTCCCGACAAACTAATAGCACGCAAAGGCATACATGCATAAGGCCGCTGCCAGAATGCAAACACAACAGTCTGACACTAAAATTGCAATTCATCATCATGGGAAGCGGAAGTCGCTAGAAAACCAGAAGTTGCACACACATTACTGCATAAGGCAAAACCAGCTAGTTCAACAACTTGTCTGCCGCCATATTTATGAGCATGCAGTTCACCACAAAACCATCACGGACAGATGTAAAAACATTCCATATGAAATCCACAGCTCACAGTGTCGCTCCACGCACTTAACTCAGTGGCTGTGCACCAGTAACACACATATACGTCATGTCCTTTGCAGGACGTGCGATCAACCCCGTTGATAATCAAAGCAGTTTTTATTTCAATAGTTTGATCTGAGAGGTCAGCGTGGCCGATAAATTAAGAGCACTAGCTTATAAACTTCATGTGCGCTGAGGGTATGTTAGTAGGCTCAATCATTACACCGGTCCGTTTGACATAAACATTGATTCTTTCACAAAGCAATGGCAAACTACTAAAAGTAAAATTGCCTGGGAACTCAACTTAGAGTTGATCGGAACGTTCTGGAAAGAACATGCAACATTTTAGTTTGCATTCTTTGTGAACGAGAAGTCAACGCTTAAGTCCCACGGACCAGTGTGCAGAACGAATCCACTACCCCGTTGTTTTTCAGCGCACAGGAAATTTAAGTGCGAGTGGGATGTATCCACCGGTCACGCTAGCCTCTACACAAAGAGAAACACTGCATGCATTAGAAGGATGATATTTTTACATAACATTCCCAACCCCTCACACTAATTGTCCCTATTTTTTTTTTTTAATTTCACGCTTCGAGCATTACCTCCGACATGAATACATCAATTCTAGAAACTACGAATATATTTCCTCATTCAGATGACATACTGTATGCGTTCGGCCGTCCGTAGTTGATTACATACGCACATACGTTCCGTTACATCTTTGCCCTTCACACAGCGGGAAGGTCAGAGGAAGAGCATTAGAGGAGGAAGAGTTCGCGACATAGGGAATAAACAAGACAGTGGCGCCCATGTTTCCTGATTCAATTTCCTGTTATATTAAGCGCGCATTAATATCCCTTATTCAATATTTAATGTGCGCGCACAGAAGTTAGTTCAGAACTGAGTTCTTCGCTGTTTGCCAACAATTTAGAATATTATAGTAATCGATAATGTTTACTGTGGCTGGCAAATTGGTGATTTCACTAGTTTGGTAAATGTAAAATAAATGTGAAAATAAAAACATGATGTCTTATGCTGTCTTCTTATCTGGAAACTATGTTTTTTATCTGATTCGTGAGAAGTTTTTATATAACTTTTAGTACAGGATTAAATGTTAAGTCCTGTTTTTCTTGTATGTTGTTTGTGTGTTTGTTACTGTAGCCGAGGGGAAAAGACAAGGGAAAGACAATGTTTACTATTTGTCGAGAGACAAAACTGACACAATCAATAGTCCTGACACACCATAAGCTATTGCACTACGAACCAACTTGTTGGTGCTCAGTATCGGTCAAGGAATGTGTGCGTAGGGGTCTGTGCCGTACGTGCAATGAAATGAAGGAATCAAACTTTCAGAAATCTTAGCAAGCCAATGAGGTTTCAGTGTTTGTGCCTTGAAATGCTGTGAGAGGGTATGCCAAAATAATCAAAGAGTTTTGTCTCTGAAATGTTTTTTAATCTAAACCTATATGTTAACAATTGTTTATGGATGTTTATATTAACAACTGTCTGTGAATGTTTATGTCAACAACTGTCTATGAATGCATATTTAAGGAACTGCCTGTCAATATTTATGTCAAAACTGTTTATGAATGTTTATACCAAGAACAGTCTGTGAATGTTTATGTCAACAACTGTCTATCTATGAATGTTTATATCAAGAACTGTCTATTAATGTTTGTAATAAGAACTGTTTTTGAATGTTTACATCAAGAGCTCATGTGAGTGTTTACGTCATGAATTTCGTATGTGTGTTTATGTCAAAAATTTCTTCGTTTATGTCAAAATCTATGCATGAATGTTTTTGTCAAGAACTGTTTATGAAAGTTTATATCAAGAACAGTTTACGAATCATTGTATCAAGAATAGTTTATGAATACTTACGCCAAGAACTATTTATCATTGTTTATATCAAAACTATTTATTACAAGAACGTTTTGCGAATGTTTATATCAAGAACTGTGAGTGAATGTTTTTGTCAAGAACTGTTTATGAGTATTTATGCCAAGAACTGTTTATGAGTATTTATGTCAATAACTGTTCATGACATTTTAATGTCAAGAACTCTTTATTGAATTGTTTCTGAAAGTTTATATCAAGAACTATTTATGAATGTTTATATTGCCAGCTGTTTGTGAATGTTTATGTCAACAGCGTAGTAAGTGTTTACACTAACGACTTTCTGTGAGTGTTTCCATTCAGAATTATCTACGAATGTAAAAGGAGACAAAGTACTCCCGTAAATGAATGGGGTTTAACCTCTGCATTGGAGAATCAAATATGTTTATACCATAGGGAGGAGCTTTACTTTTGGCATCATTGATGAGTAGAGGAAGGATGATCCAAGGTGAGAGGCATAACAGCTTACCAGTTCGGTTTGTACGTAGAGATATTAGCTGCATTCTGGCAGCTGGGTAGAACCACTGCCTCGACTCATGCCACTCATGATTCTATGGCTGGCTGTGTGAATATTGGCAGGGTAGTTGTCATTTGCAGAGAGAGAAAGAGAGAGAGAGAGAGATAGGAAGAGAGAGGAAGAGACAGAGAAAGAGAGACAGAGAGAAAGAGGAAAAGAGAGGGAAGAAGAAAGAGAGAAGGAGAGGAGAGACAGAGAGGGAGAGGCAGGGAGATAGGAAGAAAGCGGGAGAGAGCCAGAGAGAGACAGAGAGAGAGGAAGAGAGAGGGAAGCAGAGAGAGAGAGAAGGAGAGAGTGTAGAGAGATACACACATGGCAAGAGAGACACATAAAGACACACACACAGAAAAATAGACACTGAGACAGAGAGCTAGAAAGACTGTGTTGTGCAGAGAAAGAAAGAGCGAGACAAAGAGACAGGGAGATACAAAGAAAAACAGAGAGAGAGAGAGTGATAGAGATAGCGAGAAAGAGAGAGTGAGACAAAGAAACAGAGAGATACAAAGAAAAACAGAGAGAGAGAGAGAGTGATAGAGATAGCGAGAAAGAGAGAGTGAGACAAAGAGACAGTGAGATACAAAGAAAAACAGAGAGAGAGAAAGCGAGAGAGAGAGAGAGTGATAGAGATAGCGACAAAGAGAGAGTGAGACAAAGAAACAGAGAGATACAGAGAAAAACAGAGAGAGGAGAGAGAGAGAAAGAGAGAGAGAGAGAGAGAGAGAGAGAGAGAGAGAGAGGAGAGAGAGAGAGAGAGCACAGATTCGTGTTTTCGTGTCAAGCACCAAGAAAGAAACAACAAACAACCTAAGTTGAAAGCCAGTATTTGCTAGTTCCAGAGATTCTAATATTGTTCTTGCTTCTCTGACATGAATATTTGTGTAATGTAAACACACAGCTCGTTAAATACGGCACGTCGAGTCACGGGGATCACAGAGAAAGCTTCATTGTTTATGAGTGTGCATGTCAAGATGTGTTTATGTCTTGTTGATCAGAGAGACACGTTACAGTTTGTCAGTGTTTTTGTCAGGAATTTTTAAAATGTTTACAGCCTAATCCATTTCAGTACAAACACAAACACGCACGCACGCACGCACGCACACACAACACACACACACACACACACACACACACACACACACACACACACACACGCACACACACACACACGCACACACACAGAGACAGAGAGAGAGAGAAGTATTAGAGATAGATGGACAGATAGACACAAGAACAGACAGGCAGACTGAAGGACAGACCAGCGGATGGAGTGATATATATATAATTATAGACAAACAGACAAACGAATAGACAGACAGACACACAGACACACAGAACACAGATAGATAGATAGATAGATAGATAGATAGATAGATAGATAGATAGATAGATAGATAGATAGATAGATAGATAGATAGATAGATAGATAGATAGATAGATAGATATCACCGGGACCTGCCCTAACAAATGGTAGTAAGGCTGACCATGAAAACATGTGATGGAATCTCCATCAAGCCAGGAATACTTTACTATGACCTGGTCTCTCAGTTGGACCCAGCCTACATGGAGTACAACCTAGTTACTGTGAAATATAGAAGGGAGTACGAGGTATTGACAAGAAATTGATAGGAAGAACGAAATACCACAATGTAATATACAGGTAAATGTTAACATTCTTAAACTAGTGAACCGGTACAGTTATCTCGGAACAGTCATAACATCTGATGGGAGATGCCTTGAAGAAGAGATTAGAACAAGAATAACTATGGCGTCTGTAGCCTTTTGTAAGATGGAAAACATACGGTCCGATAAAATGGTGTCAATTGCAACGAGAAAAGGAGTGTTGAAGTGCTACATAGAACCTGTACTTTTGTATAGATGTGAAGCATGGAAAATGAGCAGACAGGCTGATAAACAACTAATGGATGTGGAAATGGGGTTTCTGAGGAAAATGCAAAGAATACCATGGACGGACAGAAAAACCAATGACCAAATCCTACAAGAAACAAATGAAAACCGTAAAGTAATTCGAAAAATTAGACGTAGACAATCACCATTGTTTGGACACGTTATGAGAAGAAATAAACTAGAGAACTTGGTAACAACTGGTAAGATTGAGGGGAAAAGAACAAGGGAAAGGCAGAGAAGTAAATTCTTGGATGGCTTGGCGAGGTAGTATGGGTGAAACAAGAACACAGAGCTGATCCACGACTCTGGTGATCGAGTGAGATGGTGAAACCTGACTGTCTACGCTTATCGGAATGGCACATGATGATGACGATGATACTGTCAATATTACCAATCCAACCCAGACCGTTCTAACACACTACATTATCAACACATGCCAATAGGTCTCATATTGTGAAATGGGATCAATGTTAACAGAAATCTGCTGGGGAACCATAGGTGCCACAGATAGATCTCGAGAAATGAACTAGCCGGAACTGATAGCAACGCATAGCAGTTACAGAAAGTTGTGGATGTAACATTTAAACCAAGTCCTTTAGTAGGAATATAAAGGGGGTATGTGAAGTATAGGGCCTCAAGCTTGTGTAAGCCTTCGCGTCAGGAGGAATTGGCGGTCAGTCTTTCTCTCCCGTGGAAAACGACGAGATCTGATACCGAACTCTTATTTTGCCATTATCAGCGAAACGTTCTTATAATTTCACCAAAGTGCCCACTAAGAAAACACATTCATCATCATCATCTTATCTTGTTTCTCTTGTACCTTGCGGTGCCGAGGTGAAGTATACAGCGGAAGAGTGCCCGGTTATGGGTTTCGTGTACCGATATTCCCATGGATTCTTTTATTTCCTTTGTTCATCGTGCTCGTAGCCGGCCTCTTCTTCTACTTGTATTTGGTCTGTACATCATTGCTTGTTAGCTGGAAATCTAGTTACAGGGTCAAACCATTTAACTTGCTGCCTTCTGATAAAATCTAGCGCTCTATAACGCCCACTGTAAACCTGATTTCTTTATTTTATTATTTTCTCTCTTCTTGATACATTAAGTATTCTCCTCAGGTATCTCATTTCAGTTGTGATTTTTCTTTTCTGTTTTTCTGTTATTGTTCAGGTTTGGCAATGGTAACATAGAGTTGATAGGAAGATTGTGTTTGAGAGAGCACATAATACAATATAACATCGAAAGTTATAGGTATACGAGGATTTGAACCTACGACCTCGAACTGATTACAACGTCTCGTGGATGTAACATATGCATTTCAGTGTCAAATTACAACACTATCCACGTGTTATTGTAGCTCTAGTTGCCTAGTATAATACCCCATAACATTTTCCTCATGCACATCTATAAGTGTCAAACATTGCATATCAATTTAATGTCATCAGCTTTATTTGTAGCCTTCGAGGTTCCTTCAGATATAACGAAACAAGGCCTTCGGGACTTCAAAAACATCCGTTACTTTGACGCCAAATGATGCCTGTTGGAACCAAATTTGGCAACAGTTGATTCTTCGTGGCCTCAAAAAAAATCACACACCATTGAATAAACAATCGGTGAAACACAAGTGCATGACACATCAAGTTGATATCTTCCACTCCACTTGATCGATTCCTTCCACGCTGTCAGCTCTTGAAGGAGAAGTCACGCATGGTTGAACATCAGTTTTGTTACAGCGATCAGACAGCTAACCCATTCTACTCCGGCACAGTGTACTCGTCAATGTTTGTCGACTGATTACCCAAACAACACCCGGGATGACTAGCTTACCCATTCTTGTACTTTTACAGCCAGTGTTTTGATTTCAAATAAACCTGATACTGGAGGGAGATGACCATTTTCGTTCTCCCTAGCATTAACTCGTCTGCTGACTCTTGGCGCGTAAAACATTACACTAAGTGCCTTGCCTGAAATATCTTCATATTCTAATCGTAACCTTTTCTTTCCTTTATTTCGATATAATCAAGAATGCAAAAGCACCGCATGGGGTTTGAAGCCTTTTCTAACAACGCCGAGATAAATAGTTGAATTTACTTAATTCATTTGTTGCTTTTGTTTAATCCTGGGATGTAGAAATCCCTTTCTGCCTTGTTTAGTTTTCTCTCTCCAAACTTGTAGTACCGACGTTCCTTACTCTCTTGTTTTGCTTTGTTGTTTTCGTTTTCCTAATGGGAAGTGTAGAAAAATACATACATCATCATGGCCCGGGAAGAATGGTGCGGCAGGAAGTGGCCAGAGTTTCTGACCAATACTAGGTTATTAGAGGACAGGTCAGACGGGCGCATAATTAGACTGCAGCGGGTACCATTAGTATTGGGCCTCTTCGCTGGTTATTGAAGATGGATACGGAGCACATATGGACTTGTTTCGAGTGCTGTGATGTCTTTTCTTGACTCAACTCAATCCTTTCTAAACCTGTGATGCAGACATACCAGTTAATGTCTTGTTTACTTCTCCCACTATTCTTGTGATGGTAGTAAGAATAAAGTGAAAGAACCCCGTTACACTTGCTAAGGTGCATTGAGCATATAGTGTTAGAGCCATGTGTTTCTAAAGCAATCAACATTCGGTGTGGGAGGGGGTCACTATCAAGTGGTCGCCTTTATTTCCCAGGGCGTTTCCTGGTACTCAGTTTAGTCTGTAACGCATCGAGAAATCTGTGATGAAGATGTACATTAACAGATTCACTGTAGTGAACCACTTTATCGCCTGAATTGAAGTTCCATAACCTGCCATGAGCCCATTCATCGGCTCATTTTTTGTTCCTTCATTATTTGTTTCAGTTCCCCATATATACTGCAAATTTAGTGCCCGGTAAATGAATATATAGACCGAAAGAAGATCTGCCTTTCCAAAATGTGGGAAAAGAAGCATATAGTTTCTCAAATTTTAGAAAACTATGTGATTAAACTGTGGTTAATTTTATGATTTTAAAAATGGCAACGCCCACTGGTTCTCAACCTCGTCGATTTACATCAGCTTATCGTTTTAAACAAGTTTAAATAATAGTTATTCTGATTTAAAGGATATAGTGAAAGATTCTGAAACTCTTGGCATATGCAGTAATGTGGTTATTAAATGAAATTATTTAGCAGATAGTCATATGGAAAACAAAACTAACAGCGAAAGTTCGTCATCATATGATGGCACATGTGGAATTATGCTTGCTCTAATGGGTCACACTTGTGCCCCTATGTTTGCTTTGCCTATCACAAATAAGCTGAGCAGTATTTAGATAATTACCACAAAATCGAACATAGTGTATATATTGGTTCTCATTACAATGAGTATAAATCTGCTTCGTGTCTTGCTTAGGTATTTTATCTCTAAACCTGTGATGTGGACATATATTAATGTCTAATTTAGATATTTTCTCTCTAAACCACCGATTTAGCGTAGTTTTCTAAATATATTAACAACAAACTTATACTGGAAACAAAAATCAGCAGCATGACCACGAAAACATATAACCTCTTACAGATATAAAAAGAGGAGCCAAGCAAGGGTATTATAATCCCCAAGCCTATATATTATTTATACACATAATATATTGAAAGATAACCAGAGAAGTCCACGACTCAACAGTGGAACGCAATCAATAAACAATATAAAATGTACAGACTATACAGATTTGTGGGCTTAAACATCGGGATGTTCAAGAATTTCAAACAGTGTTTTCCCGTAGTGAATTTGAACAATGAAGACACAAACAACAGACTGCACGATTTATTGCCTGGCGTGCGTGAAATTACTGTGCAAATATGTGTATATTTCAGCTTGAAGGATTTATCTAATTACTTTAGTTTATGTTGTGTGAACTCTGCGGAATGTACCTTTCGAGATGCAGCGAAATATGCCAGGCAATAAATTGTGCAATCTACTGTTTGTTTCTTCATTATTCATGTTCATGAATTAGTAAACTAAGTATTAAGAGCAAGTAATGAAAATGGTTTGACATAAATGTAAAAAAAATGTTAGTTGCATATCCTTAACATATCCTTGCATATCCTTAACATATTCTTGCATATCCTTAACATATCCTTGCATATCCTTAACAGGAATTTGCAGTCAAACACAGCATTCTTTGGCTGATTATGATTTCTTGTCAAGATTATGTTCAGTAGTTTGCCATTGCTTTCTGAACGGACGGCACTCATACCATTGTATGAAAACCAAGGAAAGGCGGTTGACATAAGCCTGGGTCATTGACATTGAGTTGAGTGACCGGGCATGAGGAAGAATGGAGATGAGAGTGGGAGACAGTAAAGTGACTGACCTGGCTATGAGAAAACAGCCAGTCCTGAGAAATAATGGGAAGGGTGAGTGTGGACACCAGGGGATGGGGGAAGGACAGTTTAGTTTTGTGTGAAGTCAAGGGACTTCAGGACAGTTAATGTGTAGATGCCGAACTGGTCGGTATTCTAAGGAGAAGCGGAGTTAGAGATCTCCGTGTTGTGTTGTTCTCCGAGTTATAAAGACAGGCCTGAACCAGAGTGGGTTCTATAGGGATTGAGGGCCTAAACCCATAGTGGGTTGCATAGTTGAGCAGTGGCTCCGACCCAATGTGTGGGTTGTATTGTAGGAGATCCAGCCGTGGATAGTAGCTGGATTACCTGTCTGGTGAATTTGAGATATGAAGCAGGCTTGAGAAGGCATTGATGTATGCTGGTTAAATTGTGAGGAGGACATTTATATTCTATGGATTACATTGTTTCTGGATATATACATATGTTCCGTGAGTCTGTGTTATTTCTGTAATAAAGGATTATGTGCGCCAAGTGAATCTTATTTAATGACTGGTGAAGGTGCACGTCTGGGGTGAGTGGATTAAGAGACAGTCAGATATCTCCAGTGACACACCATGAGTATCGTTACCTAGACAACGACCATCACACGACAATATCATAAACTTATCATCAAGAACATCGACAGTATCGTCAACATAGAACGACGTGTGACAACGGTCTACTTCCAAATCTTCAACAGCTGTTTCGAATGCGGTATGCGAAATTGCGATAGCGTTCGTAACTACTTCATCACATGGGCTTCATGAATTGATATTCCCATGGACTCTGTTATCCCCTCTGTCCATCGTTTACATGGTCGACCTCTTCTTCTGCTTCCCTCTGGTCTGTACATCAGTGCTTGATGTGGTATACTGTTAGTTGGTAACCTACTTGCATGGCCAAACCATTTCACTTGCAGTTTTCTGATGAAATGTAGCGCAACTATAACCTCCACTTTAGTCTTGGTTTCTTCATTTCTAACTTTCTCTCTTCTTGATTCATTGAGTATTCTTCATAGGAATCTCATGTCCGTGTAATTTTTCTTGTGCCTGTTTCTATCATTGTCCAGGTTTGGAGTTGGTAGCATAGAATTGGTAATATGTATGACTGTTCTAGAGTGCTGTTTTCAGTAGCTGTTAAAACACTATCATCAACTACATCAAAGAAATTAAAATGTGGTGCAGTTGTAAATCAATGCATATCAATTGAATGAATCAGATTCGCTGGGCTGGTCACTTGACTCGCATGCCAGATCACAGGCTCCCTAAACGAATTTTTTACGGCGAGTTGCGTTATGGTAAACGCTCCCAAGGCGGCCAGAGGAAACGCTTTAAAGACACTCTGAAAATCTCACTGAAGCTTTTGGAATTCATCATGACACCTGGGAGGCTGCAGCCAGAGACCGAAATTCGTGGCGTGCATCATTACGCAAGGGTGTAGTCATATGTGAGGCAACCAGGACTGCAAGAGCTGTGAAGAAAAGACAGAACAGAAAAACCACTGCAGAAATCCTCCTCCAGAAACGTCAAGCATTCTTTGTCCACATTGTCAAAGAACATTTCGAGCCAAAATAGGCCTTATCTGCCATCTTAGAACCCACGGCTCCATACTTTCAACCCCACTGGATGAAATGAATGGTCATCATCATTCTTGATGGACAAACAACACACACACACATCAATTGAATGAGAGCTTTATTTGTAGCCCCCGAGGTTCCTTCAGAGATAACCAAAACAAGGTATGTGGGAGTTCAAAGACATACGTTACATTGTGGTGGAGTAGTGACTAGTCCCTGGCCTGCAATCTCGGTACTCGGATTCCATCCTCATGTGGTGGGGTGGGGTGGGGTAGATGTGAATTGTAAAAATTTACGTTAACATTTGACAGGTCGACCCAGGATAAAATAAGTTCATGAACATGTGTTGGACAGTAAAGTCCAGTGTGCCTACAAACGTGTGATGGATCTGAAAGCCCAAGTTCAGTGTGCCTACAGACGTGTGATGGATCTGAAAGCCTATGTTCAGTGTGCCTACAGACGTGTGATGGATCTGAAAGCCCAAGTTCAGTGTGCCTACGGACGTGTGAGAGGCTCCCTCACTTACAATAAAAAAAAATCATGACCATGTCGAATTAAAACACAGGAGTGGAAAATCATAAAGGCCGATGCCTGCTCAAGACCGGTAGCATGTTGCAGAACACACACACACACACACACACACACATATATATATATATATATATATACACACAGGCGCGCGCGCACACATGCACACAACATACGCATAGCACACATGTACACGCCCAACACACAGACACACACTTTATATATATATATATATATATAGTGTAAACTAGGAGTAAGCTAGGAGTAAACTAGGCAGGCAAAGAGAGGGATCATGCTGCATGGCCTTTACATTCAGCCCGGGCTTTGTCTATGGATATATACATCCATCCATCCATCATGTGCCATGCCGGTAAGCGTGGGCGGTCATGTTCTGCTATCTCACTCGATCACCAGAGTCGTGGATCAGCTCCGTGTTTCTGTCTCGACCATGCCACGAGGCCAAGAAATCCAGGTACGTGCTTCTAGGTCTTCCCCTTGATCTGTTCCCCTCGATCTTACCAGTTGTCACCAAGTTCTCCAGATCATTTCTTCTCATGACATGCCCAAAAAATTGTGACTGTCTAGTCTAATGTCCCTAATCAGTTTCCGATCTTCATTTGTTTCTTGAAGGTATTGTTCATTGGTCTTTCTGGCTGTCCATAGTATTCTTTCCATTTTCCTCAGAAACCACATTTCTACATCCATCGGATGTTTTTCAGCCTGACTGCTCATTGTCCAAGCTTCACATCCATATAAAAGTATAGGTTCTTTCTAGCATCTCAACACAATTTTTCTCGTTTCAATTGATATCTTTTTATTGGTCAGTATGTTTTTCATCATATATACATGCACAGCCCTATACCTGTTGAGAGAGGAACTATAAAACATATGGGATTCCTACTCACTGGAGTGCGACAGCCCTCAAGAGGGCACAACCGCATACAGAAAACATTAAATTTTCAACGATAGATCGACACAAGCCAAGCAAACCGATGATGTATATGTGACAAGTCAAGCCCAGCGTAGGCACACAATCAATGGTCTTTACCAGCCACCAAATATTCATGTGGCGTAACGAGTGGCTTGCGGGAATAGCTTCATCACGTAATGGGCTTACTGGCGTTGTCGCTTCTTTGCACCACCCACTCTTTCCTTTTAATTATTAATTCACCAGTAGCAGTGGCATGTTTCTATCCCTCTATCATCTAGGATGGTCTTATGAACCGGTATGTTTCTGAGATCGATTCAGACATATAAAATGGGATCAGGGACAGCTCAGGCGGTGGGCTAAGTGTTTACTACGCCACAACTCGTGGCACCATAACACCATATAACACCACTATCGTTTCGTTGTGTATAACACATATCACCACTGACGTACCGTTTTATCTAATACCATATCACCATTAACGTACCACTGGATATATCACATATCACCTCTAATGATGGTAGACCTTTGGGGAACAGCTGCCCCAATATAGATACTATAACAGCTGCCCTAATATAGAGAAAAACACATACGCCTCAAGATGGAGACACACACAGAAACTCTAACATAGAGATAAACACAAAAACCCAAACATATAGACAAACGCAGATGCCCCAGTATAGACACACACACAGAAGACCCAATCTAGAGAGACAAACATAGAAGCCTGAAATATAGAGACAATCACAGATGCCCCAATATAGAAAGAAACTCAGAAACCCCAATATAGAGGCACGCCCCTGATGCCCAAGTATAGAGACAAACACAGAAGCCACAATATAGAGACAAACACATATGCCCCAAAATAGAGACAAACACAGAAGCCACAATATAGAGACAAACACAGATGCCCCAAAATAGA
Source organism: Cepaea nemoralis (assembly GCA_014155875.1). NCBI lineage: Eukaryota > Metazoa > Mollusca > Gastropoda > Stylommatophora > Helicidae > Cepaea > Cepaea nemoralis. Next base: position 331,755 of record JACEFZ010007761.1, on the reverse strand, counting down.
GACAACCACAGAAGCCACAATATAGAGACAAACACAGAAGTCACAATATAGAGACAAACACAGAAGCCACAATATAGAGACAAACACAGAAGCCACAATATAGAGACAAACACGTATGCCCCAAAACAGAGACAAACACAGATGCCCCAATATAGAGACAAACATATGCCCCCAAATAGAGACAAACACAGAAGCCACAATATAGAGACAAACACAGATGCCCCAAAATAGAGACAAACACAGAAGCCACAATATAGAGACAAACACAGATGCCCCAAAATAGAGACAAACACAGAAGCCACTATATAGAGACAAACACAGATACCCCAAAATAGAGACAAACACAGAAGCCACAATATAGAGACAAACACAGAAGCCACAATATAGAGACAAACACAGAAGCCACAATATAGAGACAAACACAGAAGCCACTATATAGAGACAAGCACAGATGCCTCAAAATAGAGACAAACACAGAAGCCACAATATAGAGACAAACACAGAAGTCACAATATAGAGACAAACACAGAAGCCACAATATAGAGACAAACACAGAAGCCACAATATAGAGACAAACACAGATGCCCCAAAATAGAGACAAACACAGAAGCCACAATATAGAGACAAACACAGAAGCCACAATATAGAGACAAACACAGAAGCCACAATATAGAGACAAACACAGAAGCCACAATATAGAGACAAACATATATGCCCCAAAATAGAGACAAATCAAGAAGCCGCAATATAGAGACAAACACAGAAGCCACAATATAGAGACACATACAGATGACCATATAGCGACAAACACAGAAGCCCCAATATAGAGACAAACACAGAAGCAACAATATAGAGACAAACACAGAAGCCACAATATAGAGACACAGATAGATGCCCCAATATAGAGACAAACACAGATGCCCCAATATAGAGTCAAACACAGAAGCCACAATATTAGTGACAAACACAGAAGCCACAATATAGAGATAAACACAGAAACCATAACATAGAGACAAAGACAGAAACCATAACATAGAGAAAACACAGAAACCCCAATATAGAGACAAACACAGAAGCCACAATATAGAGACAAACACAGAAGCCACAATATAGAGACAAACACATATGCCCCAAAATATAGACAAACACAGAAGCTACAATATAGAGACAAACACAGATGCCGCAATATAGAGACACATACAGATGACCATATAGCGACAAACACAGAAGCCTCAATATAGAGACAAACACAGAAGCCACAATATAGAGACAAACACAGATGCCCCAGTACAGAGACAAACACAGAAGCCACATTATAGCGACAAACACAGATGCCCCAATTTAGAGACAAACACAGAAGCCACAATATAGAGACACACACAGAAACCATAACATAGAGACAAAGATAGAAGCCACAATATAGAGACAAACACAGATGCCCCAGTACAGAGACAAACACAGAAGCCACAATATAGAGAAAAACACAGAAGCCCCAGTACAGAGACAAACAGAGAAGCCACAATATAGCGACAAACACAGAAGCCTCATTATAGATACAAACACAGAAGCCCCAATATAGAGACAATTCTAGATGCCTCAGTATAGAGAGAAACACAGAAGCCACATTATAGAGACAAACACTGAAGCCCAAATATAGAGACAAACACAGAAACTTTAACTTAGAGACAGACACAGAAACCCCTACATAGAGACAAACACAGAAACCTTAGTATAGAGACAAACACAAAAACAGCAACTTAGAGACAAACTCAGACACCCCAGTGTAGAGTAAAACACAGAAACAGCAACATAGAGACGAACACAGACAACAGAGAAGACATGCTGTACTCACCATAGTATCTGCGCCCAGCAGCCTGACGCCTGTAGTGCCTCCCATGCCTGACCTCATGATGTTGACCCGCCACCAACACCCCGGACAGGTTCAGAACGTAAGCCAGCGACGCCACTGTGGTTATGATCCAAAATGGCGACTTTCCTGGACTGCTATACTCCATTGTCGAAAATCAAGTCACCGACGAGGCTCGATCCACCACCTCCAGCCTGATAGGACCATTCTTTGGTGAAGTAACATACTTGGTGTCCGTAGTATTTCCATTCACATGACACACTTTAATATAGGTTACAATTTTAACGATCTTATATGAATTTACTTGAATTGGACCAGCCTTCAGGGAGGTCGAAATCACGTGAAACTTTACAGTAAACAAATTATTTCAAAAATAGCTGGGAATTTCTATTTTATTAGTCTTAGAAACAAACAATATAATCAAAAAAATCGCCGTAAGATGTTTTTAAATCACGAATTTCAATTTACAAAGGCAATTAAAGAAATCTCCCCTTCATGAGAAACTGACAACTGTCAGTTCACTTCATAAAATCCTTTACGTCATTCGTAAACTATTGAATGTTAAAGTACACATTCCATACGACACTTCTGTCTGAAAAATAAAAAAAACACACTTTACGTTAGATTTAAAATCTATAATGGCAAGTTTCACTTTACAAAATCCAGGAAACTCTAATTTCTAGCTCACTAGTCACGAAAATTGAAACTTCCAAAAGCACTTTGTCTTCGTCAATAATTCTAATTTCAAAGAGACGTTACATTAATTTACAGCAATGTAATCAATTTTAACATCCATAATCAATGAATCGAGAAGTATGTTATATTATTGAAAACATTAGTCAACGTCCGAGGTGTGTAATGTCAGTGTAACATTTTGAATTTATTTACGCACTTAGCGAAAGGAAAAGAGCGCTCGCTCTTAAACTTCTGGCGCGCTGATGGCAAGGTACGACGTTACACCCCTATACCGGCATTAAGTTGCACTTCAACGTTGATTTCTCGTTCAGAAGGCAATGGCAAACTACTAGACGCAAAGCTGTCTAGAACAGTGGTTCTCAACCGTTTTTGACCCATGCACCCCTTCACTATATGTTCAGAACGTCATCCCCCCCCCACCTTTCGTATTTCCTCAGTATAACCCCCCCCCCCCCCCCGCCCCGCCCTATACAGTATTTGTAAATATGGAAGCTAAATTTAATAACACATATTAGAACAAGTCTAGACGTCTGCGTAAAACGTGATTTGTGGGTTTACTTACGTTATAAAACGAATTTCAGAAGGGCAAGAAGTACAGAACCGTAAAGTATGGAGGGACAAACAATATCAAGTAAACGGTTCTTGTTTTAACACGATCTTGAAGTAATCTTAATTTCCCCCCCCCCCCCATGGAAACCCTAAAAACTCCACCCCCAGGGGGAGGGGGAGGGGAAATTCCCCACCGGTTGAGAACCACTGTTCTAGTCTAGAACATCATCCTGGGTAATAAAATAAAAATAAAAATATAAGCGTAATTCTGGTTTGACACATTATAATAGACACCTTACTGTAACCTAGCAATCTCCACAGATATAGGACACATTATAATAGACTTCTTACTGTAGCCTATAAATTTCTACAGATATAGGACACTTTGGTCTGGTCCAGGAAACTTTAATGTCAACATCATCATCATGTGGCATGTCTTCTACAGACCTTCTCTGTCATCACTCTCTGTCTGAAGGAAATGGGATTTACAGACTTTCTCTGTCATCACTCTATGTCTGAAGGAAATGGTATTTACAGACTTTCTCTGTCATCACTCTCTGTCTGAAGGAAATGGGATTTACAGACTTTCTCTGTCATCACTCTCTGTCTGAAGGAAATCGGATTTACAGAACTTCTCTTTCATCACTCTCTGTCTGAAGGAATTGGGATTTACAGAACTTCTCTCTCGTCACACACTGTTAGAAAGAACTGAGATTTACAGACCTTCTCTTTCATCACACACTGTCAGAAAAAATGGGATTTATAGAACGTCTCTCTCATCACACACTGTCAGAAAAAATGGGATCAATTACATAGTTCCATGCAGTGTAATGCCGATGGTGGCTTTAAGGTTCTGTTTCCACCTTCGTGTTGATCAACCTCCGACTCTTCTCCTGAGAACCATCCCTTCCATTCCTCTTCTATGCAAGCCCCGGTGACCTTTCAAACGACCAAAGTCATTATTTTACGAGACACACCACTGCTTACAAACCAGTTTTTTCGGTAAGATTTTGTAAAATAAACGTATTTTTATTATAATAAAAATAAATTGTGGAACGATAAAAAGTCTTGTGGCTAGACACACACACACACACACACACACACACACACACACACACACACACACACACACACACACACACA
>JACEFZ010007761.1:245000-322500 GCA_014155875.1 Cepaea nemoralis | reverse complement strand
TTCAAAATTACAAATGATAAGTTGCTACAAGATGATGAAGTGGAACTGCGGAAGAATTCTGACATTTGACACCTCAAACAGCATTAGCGGGAGTGATTGTTGTTGAGGACAAGATAGATGTGCTCATAATCAGACCAATCAATATCGCTATTTTCGAACGTCGCAGAGAGAGAGAGAGAGAGAGAGAGAGAGAGAGAGAGAGAGAGAGAGAGAGAGAGAGAGAGAGAGAGAGAGAGAGAGAGAGAGAGAGAACATTTATAGATGTGTGTCGAGTGCAACGAAGGTCGGAACTAGTTAATAAATCTACTTGTTGAAACAGAACCAATTAATTTTGAACAACCAGTGTGAAATCTAAGAAGGTCTCTCCCGATGCAATGCATCGTGCAACTGGCATCCTGACGTTCCTTTATCTTTCCCCTAGACATTAGGATGGAAACTGTTGATAATGAAATACCTGAAACCTGTGGAGGACCGTTACAAGGCTTGGTCTGGCACCAGGCTAACTGTATGGGTATACATATACAGGGTGTTTGTAAAGTCTCACTACACTTTGTATGAAGAAAAATTTGAAAAATGAAATACATGATGTCATCAAAAGATGTGTGCTAAACAGTCCATCGTGAATATTGCAATATGTAACGAATGGCTGTCGTCTGCTGGAGTAATTCTTTGCACTCCAAACCGAGTGGTGTTATCAACAGAAGAAAGCATTTGTCTGGTCGAACAAGTGTTTGGAAATGGCGGTCGATAAACACGGATGGTTGTTCAAAGATTTATTGCAAGATTTTCTTATAAACAACCTCTTCATCGCATTACGGTTAGAAATTTGTTGAGGCACGTGGTTGATATTTCCAGCACCTGCCATAATAAATACTTCATTGGTACTTTCCATCTTCCTCAAAACAGCGTTAAACCATAGCAGAGCTAAACCATATCCCGAAAGTCGAGTAAAAATACTCAAGTCGCGAGGGTGCACTTCATTGCACCAGGTTTTACCCAATATGGATCTAGTGGTCTGAAAGATAGTGTCCGGGGAACGAACCCACGACCTTCAGAGAGCTAAGCAGACGATTTAACCACTTGGCCATGAAGATTCTAATTCATGACCTGGTTACATGCTGATATATCTGTCCACGTCGGACACTTCCAGTAAGGGTCTTGCCCACCCCACCCCACCCCACCGGTTGTGTGGACCTGCAGAAGGAAAGGGGAGTCTGTGACACAGACCTCGTGGAGATTTTGGGAGACAAATATCTAGTCCAAGCTTACTCCGATAAAGGCAGATTTCTCGGGGCTCCAGAGACCTGAACGCAATCCTTCAGGTTAAAGAGTTAAATTTAAGTCCTTCCAATGGAACAACAACAACAACAACAACAACAACCAACAACAACAAACAACAACAACAAGGTTCTTTAACCGTATGCTTCTCGTATGTGTGTCTGTGTATGTTTCTTTTGTCCCTTTCTAATTTACGTTCATCAATATGAAAGAAACTAGGCTCCACAAGATGAATGAACTAATTGTGAACAGTATTAACCAAAGTAACATTCAACAATACGATATAAACTAACGTCCAACAATATGAAGCGAACTAACGATCATCAATATGAAACAAAATACAGACTCTGTTCCATATTGTTTATTGCTAGTTCATGTCATATTGTTCAATGTTGCTGTGTTTCATAATGTTGTTCGTTAATTTGTTGTTCGATAGTTTGCTTCGTATTGATATTCGTTATTTTGTTTCATTGGGATGTTCGTTATGTTGTTTCATATTCTTGATTGCTTTTTGGTTTCATGTTGATGGTCGCTACTTTGTTTCATGTTGTTAAATTTTAGTTACTTTTTTCGCATTACTTAAAACCACTCAATGTTAAACAATATGAAACACATTCGCGTTCAACAAAATCAATCAAAGTAACGACGAACAATATGAACATAAACTAACGTAGAAATTAACGATCACATTGTGAAACAGTATAAAGTTCAATAATATAGCATAAAACAACTGGCTACAAAAAAAAAAAAAAAAAAAACTCATCGATCAACATTTGCAAACCAAACTAACGTTTCACAATATGACACACACTAACACTCAACGACATGGCACAAAGTAATGTTAGACAATATGAAATAAAGTAACGAACAGCAATTTGAAACACGCCTTTGGTAAATAATATGACAGAAATTTACGGCTAACGACACGAAATAAAGTGACCATCAACAATACGAAACAAAGTAACCATCAACAATTAACCATCAACAATTAACCATTAACAATACGAAATGAAGTAACAAACTATAGAAGTGATATTATCCACAGCATTACGGTTCTGGTGTCGATCAAGTCTCATGAAATGAATTATCATCATCATCAACATTATCTTTGTCATCATCATCATCGCCATTATCTTCACCATTATCATCATCGTCGTCGTCATCATCAACCTCCTCCTCCTCCTCTCCTCCTCCTCATCATCATAACCATCATCATCATCATTGTCATCTTCATCATCAACATCATCAAGCTCCTTGCCTACGGACATCACAATTAAACTTTTTCCATCTGGCGATTTCCGACAGAATGTCTGAATTCACGTACCCATATTTTTTCTATGCCAAGCTGACGGGCTGTCAGAAACCTGCTCCCCATGTCTTCATCTATCTCATTTCCCATTAATATGATGTTTCAACGTGCTCCAGTTTATCTCATTTCATATTGGGGCCAAAAATGACGACTGCCTCTTGTAACGTCTCTGATAAGTTATCTTTTTGTCTTATCCACTTTGAAAACATTTAGATAACTTTGGTGGCTGTCCAAGGTAATGCCAGAATTCTTCGGTAAAATGATAATTCTGTGTTTTTTTTTTTTTTTTTTTATTTCTTTGTTTTTATATGTTTACGAACTGTTTACGAATCGTGGCAATGTGTTAAAGTTGTATTATGTCACGTAATATGAGCATGGAAGTTAACAGTTGTATTATGTCACGTAATATGAGCATGGAAGTTAACAGTTGTATTATGTAATGTAATATGAGCATGGAAGCAAATTGTTGAAGAATCACGGCAATGTGTTAACAGTTGTATTATGTCACGTAATGTGAGCATGGAAGTTAACAGTTGTATTATGTCACGTAATATGAGCATGGAAGTTAACAGTTGTATTATGTCACGTAATATGAGCATGGAAGTTAACAGTTGTATTATGTCACGTAATATGAGCATGGAAGTTAACAGTTGTATTATGTAACGTAATATGAGCATGGAAGTTAACAGTTGTATTATGTCACGTAATATGAGCATGGAAGTTAACAGTTGTATTATGTAACATAATATGAGCATGGAAGCAAACTGGTTTATAAACATCACCATATCTCTGAAACAGATTTATATAACTTTCTTCAAGTAGAGTTTGTCATGTAGTTGTATGTGTTTATATCCGTGTGTATTTGTTGTTGGTGTGTAAACGAAGGCTTTGGCCGCAACGTCCTTTTGTCACTCATGACCGTGTTTTAGTAAAGCTTAACGTCTGCTTCTCATTTGTTGCTGATTCATTCATTGTGTTTCTAAGGCTTTACTGCAGTCCCGCTAATTTCATTGTATTCAGCTCAGTCACGACTCTAGACGGGAATTTACAGCCAGGCTGCTCTCTAAAGTTTTGCTTTCCCTGACTCTAGATTACAATTCATCATCAGATTTCTCTCTACTTTCCCATTCTCAGAATCTAGCCGAGAATCCACAAACCGATTCCTCTCCAAAATTCCACTTTCCATGACTTTAGCTGAGAATTCCCAAATTAAATCTCTTTCCAAAATTTCCTTTACCTGACTCCAGCTGAGCAATCCCAAACAGACTTCTCCCCAAAGGTGTGCCTTTCAACGCGAACTAAGAAGAAATCCTTGACAACGCATCAAACACCACTCACTTCGCCTTGCACAGCGACAGGTAAAAACAAAACACCTCTTAGAATACAACAAAAGAAAGCAAAACTGGCATAAATCTTTGTCTAAATCCTAGACCTGTTGTAAAAATGGTAAAGTATTGACAGTGAACAGTGGAAGAATAGGCAAGCAGATACGGAAAATAGAGCCAGTAATATTTAAAAAAAAAAAAAAACTATAAAAATGTTTAGTTCTTGCACTGAGATTGTCTGAGCTGTGAAACTCTTGATGATGCCTCTTACACGTGGATGCGATTATGTTGATGTTATGTCTTCTTTGACTACAAGTGTAATACTCACGGACTAATGTAAAGCAGATGACAGTGTGAGTTTTAAACGTGTAATAGAAATCGTGCGAGAGGTGGTTCATTGTGAGTGAACGTTGTTGTACCAGGAGTGTTTACATATAAGATATAATTGCTACTGGGACAATATGGGTTAATAAAGGGAAGTAAGCAGAAGAGTTATTTCCCATGCTATTAAGTTAGCTTGGGATATTAAAGGATAGACCATATACGCCTTGGGACGCAAGGGACATATGGTGCTAGACCAGTGGTTCTCAACTTATTTGGCCCATGCACCCCTTCACCATATGTTTACAACGTCATCCCCCGCTTTCGTATTCAATCAATCATGTGTCATGTCGGAAAGCGTGGGCGGTCATGACTCGCCATTTCACTCGATCACCAGCGTCGTGGATCAGCTCAGTGTTCCTGTCTCGTCCATGCCATGTGGCCAAGCCATCCAGGTATTTTCCTCTCGGTATTCCTCTTGGTCTGTTCCCTTCGATCTCGCCAGTTGTCACTAAGTTCTCCAATCCATTGCTTCTCATAACTTCTTCTTCTTCTTCTTCTTCGTCTTCTTCTTCTTCTTGCTTCTTCTTCTTCTTCTTCTCTCTTCTTCTTCTTCTTCTCTGCTCTTCTTCTTTTCTTCTTCTTCTTCTTCTTCTTCTTCTTCTTCTTCTTCTTCTCTTCTTCTTCTCTTCTTCTTCTTCTTCTTCTTCTTTCTTCTTCTTCTTCTTCTTCTTCTTCTTCTTCTTCTTCTTCTTCTTCAGCGTTCCTAGCCATTGAGGTTCTTTGCTGCAGATACAATCCGTCTCCATTCGTCTCTCTGGTGGACCTTCTCTTGCCAGTCCAAGTGCTTGTAGGTCTGTACATTTACATGTCCAAAACATTTTCACTGTCTACGTCTAATTTCTCTGACCAGTTAACGATTGTCATTTGTCTCCTGTAGTACTTGGTCATTGGTTTTTCTGTCTGTCCATGGTATTCTTTGCATGTTCCTCAGAAACCAAATTTCTGCAGCCATCAGATGTTTTTCAGCTTGACTGCTCATTGTCCAAGTTTCACATCCATACAAAAGAACAGGCTCTATGTATCCTCTCAACACTCTTTTTCTCGTTTCAATTGACATCTTTTTATTGGTCAGAATGTTTTTCATCTTGCTAAAGGCTACTTTCGCCATGGCGATTCTTGTTCTAATCTCTTCAAGGCATCTCCCATCAGATGTTATGACTGTTCCGAGATAATTGTACCGATTCACTTGTTGAAGAATATTCCCATTTACTTGTATATTACATTGTGGTATTTCGTTCTTCCTAGTAACTACCATAACCTGTGTCTTTTTACAATTTAATTCTAACCCCAGTTGCTCACTGTGTACAACAACCGCATCTACTAATTGTTGCAGATCCTGCGCATTGTCTGCAATCAATACTGTATCATCTGCATATCTAATGTTATTGATGTTTCGTCCTCCAATGCTGATTCCATTTATATCTTCTACATTTCTGAAAATATTTTCACTGTATAGGGAAAAAAGATCTGGAGACATTACACATCCCTGCCTAACACCTCTCTTAATAGGCTGATATTGTCCCACTTCATTATCAATCCTTATGGCAGCTTGTTGTTTCCAATATATGTTTTTTATAAGTCTAATGTCTTTCCCATCAATTTGTAGATCTGCAAGCATATCCACCATGTTGACATGTCTAACTCTATCAAAAGCCTTTGTGAAGTCAATAAAGCAAAGATGAATATCCTTGTTTACTTCTATAGCACGTTCAATAACTGTAAGCAGCATATACACAGCATTTACTGTACCCTTTCCTTCTACCAACCCATATTGTTCTTCCCCTATTTCAGGTTGTATTTTCTTCCTCACTCTTTGCATGATAATTCGTAGCAAAATCTTTGTGATGTGACTCATTATACTAATTGTTCTATGTTGATCACATTCCAAGGCTCCTGATTTCTTTGGGATTGCAATAAATACAGAGTTACATAATTCAGAAGGTATATCTCCAGTATCATATAATGTGTTCAGCAGTCTGGTGACTTGATCTATTCCATATTCTTCTAAAGCTTTAATCATTTCTGTTGTGATGTTATCTGCACCGGGGGCCTTGCCAGCTTTCATATGCTTAAGAACATTTCGAACCTCCATCTTCAAAATTGGCGGTCCTTCATTATTAAATCTAATATCATACTGTTCCTCTCTGTTATCATCATAAAGGTTTTTCACATAATCTGTCCATACATGTAGAATCTGATCTTTTTCTATTATGATTTTGCCATCTTTAGTTTTTTAGACAGCCTGTTGAGGTACTTGTTCTTTTATTAGTAAGTTCCTGAATTCTTTTGTGCACTAATTTGGTATTTTGACTGTTGTGTTGTTTTTCAATTTCTAAGCACTTTTCCTCAAGCCATGCTTCTTTTGCCTCCTTACATAATATTCTGACTTGTCTGTGAATTTCTTCATATTTGGCAGAATTATTTTTGTTGAGTCTTCTTGTTTCCATTAGGTGTAAAATTTCTTCAGTCATCCATTTCTTACGACCCACTTTCTTTAATTTTGGAATAGTTGTTTCTGCAGCCAAACTGATTGAATTCTTCAACATTTCCCATTGAACATCCACATCCTGGAATAGGATCTCTAGATCAGACAATATATCAAATCTGTTCTGTACTTCTATGTTGAATTTGTTTTGTATTTCCTTGTCATTACTCAATGTACACAACTCATATTTAGTGTTTCCTGTTATATACTTGACTTTCTTCAACTTTATCCTCAATGTTCCTGTAAGTAATCTGTGGTCACTATAACAATCAGCACTGGGAACATGTTTTTGCTATTGTTAATGCGTTTCTAAATCTTCTGCTAATCAGAATGTAGTCAATCTGGTTTTCTAATCCTGCTATCAGGACTCCTCCATGTCCATAATCTTCTAGCGTGTTGCTTAAACCAGGTGTTCCTACAATCATTTCTTGGTCTTTTGCCCACTCTACGAGTCTGTATCTCTCCTAAACCTTAGTTTTCTACTGTGTATCTATCACCTTGATTTCCTACTTTTGCATCGAATTCCCCTATTATGATGTTTATTTCTGAATTTTTACATTTCTTTAAGGCAGACTCTATGTCATTATAAAATTCTTCTACACTATCTTCACTGGATTCTCCTTTCGGGGCATATACTTTAATAACATTTATGTTAAAAGGTCTGCCACTTAATTTAACTAGTAGAACTCTGTCCGACACGGACCCAATATCCTTGAACAGATTTTTGTGTTTTCCGGTCCAATATAAGTGCCACTCCCCTTTATCGATCTACACCTCAAGAATAAATTATCTTAAAATCTTCATCTATCTTGATGCCTGCTCTTGTCCATCTCGTTTCGCACATCCCAAAACTATTAATGTTTTCTCTTTCCATTTCTTGTTTTATGTTATCTAATGTTTCGTCGTCGTTTAGCGTTCTAACATTCCATGTTGCTAATGTTAATGTCTCTGTCCTTGTCTTGCGATGAGCAGTCTTTTGGCAATCATAATGTACTAGGCACTTTTAAATAGGTAGTTTGCAGGTGCTTTCCTCTATGGCAGTAACCATACTGGTCGGATGACCGCAGCCATTGTCTCGCGAAAGAGATCCTCTGCCTGCCGTCGCGAAACTTGAGACCATAACCAACAAATATCTGTCGGCTGCCCTCAAAATTCCATCCACCACCTGCCTTCCATGGCTTCTTTTGAACACTTCCAATAAACTTCTTTCGTATTCCCTCCTATAAATCTCTCCCCCCCCCCCGCCCCTACACAGCATACGTAAAAATGAAAGCTAAATTTAATACCACATACTATAACAAGTCTAGAGTCCACATAAAACGTGATTTGTGGGTCTACATTACGTTATAAAACGAATTTAAGAAGGGCGAGATGTACAGAACCGTAAAGTATGGAGGGAAAAACAATATCACGTAATCGGTTATTGTATTAACGCGATCTTGAATTAATCTAACTCCCCCCCCCCCCCTTCCCCTTGGAATCCCCTGGGGGGAGCGGGTTATTCCCTCCCGGTTAAGAACCACTGGACTAGACATTTATAAACCAATCGGCATTCGTTGTGTAATTTAGTCAGCATTTCGCCGGCTGACTTTACTCCCCCGAGTGTTTCCTAGTACCCACTTTAAGCTGAGTTTAGCTAGGAGGTCATGCCAGGTTTACAACTCCGCGGCGATGCGGATTTGAATCCAAAAACACCCCGCCGAGAGGCAAGCGTTTAGCCAGAAAGCTACCGTGGCTGTCTTACTTAGTGACACGGTCTTAAGTGAGTATTTTATGTGGCCGAACGGACCACAAGCTCATTAAAATTTTGACGAAGCGATACACAAACCTGGTGGAAGGCAAAGACCAGGGATGACAAACCCGTAGGAAATGCTTGTCGAAACTCGGATGTACTGAGCTACAGGCTTGACGAAACAGTGCAAGAAATTCACTAAATGATGATATGATGTCACGTGTAATATTTTGTATTTGTGCTTTGTCCACAGTATCTCAACATCTGCTTTTGTTGTTGCATTCTGTATTAACAATAACAACAGACAGCTAATGCCGTGCAGATCACCCCACCCCCACCCCTCTCTCTGATCAATTCTCATTGAGGCAACTCTCTGGCATTGCGCTGGTCTTAACCTAATGCTTTTTCTCGCCCATGAATCATTAACGCCTGGTATTCCCTGTGGGCACTGGCTGCAGTCACGTCACAAAGATATGTCAGTGACATATGATAGAAACATTCCCAGCCAGGCAGGACCCTACACGGTTGGTACGTGCCGTGCTGCTTCTCCGCAGATGTTAAGATCCAGTACCAGCCTTACACACCCCGGTGATTGATAGAATCATACATGCATAAATACAGACAGACAGACAGACAGACAGACAGACAGACAGACAGGCAGACAGGCAGGCAGACAGACAGACAGACAGGCAGGCAGGCAGGTAGACAGACAGACAGACAGACAGACAGACAGACAGACAGACAGACAGACAGGCAGGCAGGCAGGCAGGCAGGCAGGCAGACAGACAGACAGACAGGCAGGCAGACAGACAGACAGACAGGCAGGCAGACAGACAGGCAGACAGACAGGCAGACAGACAGACAGACAGACAGACAGACAGACAGACAGATAGGCAGACAGACAGACAGACAGACAAGACAGACAGACAGACAGACAGACAGACAGACAGACAGACAGACAGACAGACAGACAGACATTTTCAATGGTTTACAAATTGGACAAGCAGGCCCGTCTTACATTCGGCCCTTCTAACCACTATTATTTCACACATCATTATCTATTGTTACATTCACATAATAAATTTTTTTTTTTCAATTATCACCCAATCAATAATTTACATACACACTCCCTCGCACGCATATATAGCCACTCACAACCACAAACACACAGACAAACATTTACTCATCCATAAATTGCTCCTCCCCTGTCTTTATCTCTCTCTCTCTCTCTCTCTCCTCTCTCTCTCTCTCTCTCTCTCTCTCTCTCTCTCTCTCTCTCCAGATTGTGACGCTAATAGATACATGTAGATTGTCCCGTGTGTGTGAGTGTGTGTGCGTGCGTTGGGTGTGGGTGTGTATGGTTGTGAGTAATGGCGGGTTAGTGTATGTGAGTGGGTGTTTTGATGTGGATGTCTGAGTGAGTGGGTGGTTAGGTGTGGGTGGGGTGGATGTGTGTGAGTGGGTGTATCTGTGTGTATCACTGGGTGTGTGTGGGGATGGGCGAGTGGGTGTGTTTATGTGGGTGGTTCGGTAGGATGAGGTGGGCGGGTGAGATGGGTGTATGGGAGGGTGGGTAAGATGGGTGTATGGGGAGGGTGGGTGTTGGTGTGCGTGTGTGTTGGTGTGGTTAGGTGTGTGTGTGTGTGTGAGTGTGTGTGTGTTGGTATGGATGAGTGGGTGTGCGAGTGAGTATATTTGAATGCGAGGGAGTGTGTATGTGTGTGTTATTGGGTGTGTGCATAACTGTGAGAATTTGTGTAAATGATGTAAATATGTATGAAGGTATGCGTGCATGTGTTTATACATGCTATGTATGTGTATCTGGCCGCTTGCCTGTCTCATAACATGGTAATATGGAAAATAATGAACTGATGTACGGAAGATTAATGATTGGTAGGGCCGAATGTAAGACGGGCCGGCGTGCCCAATTTGTAACCCTTTCAAAATAAAGTTAGTTCGTTTGATCGTTCGTTCTGTCTCCCTCGATTGACTGACAGACATATATACAGACAGATAGGCACAGATATACACTGGGTGGATGGTTTGGAGAGCGGGTGTGTGTGTGTGTGTATGTGTGTGAATAAGTGTGAGTGTGAGTGAGAAAAGAGAGTTGAGCGTATATATGCCACGTGCTATTCTATATTGTTTGTGTGTATTATCATCTTTCATATTATCATTTTTACTGTCACTTGATTTGTGCATGTACATTATTAACACTTATGCATTTCTTACCTCATCTGTTTCTATCTCTCCTAGGCAATATTGTCTTATTATTTGCATTAGCATGATTTGCGTTACACAATGAATATGTATGACATATTGTACCATTTGTGAGTGAATACTCATGACAGTTGTCTATATGATGTGTCCTAGAGTGTGGGAGTTTGTGTGTGTTAGTTGAAGTGACTGTGTGAAGGAATGTGTGTATACGGACTTGGTTTTATGTATGATATATGTGTGGAGTATAAAAACAATAGATAAGATAAGATGAGATAAGATAAGATGAGATAAGATAAGATAAGATAAGATAAGATAAGACCGAACCGACCCACCGACCGACCCACAGACAGACAGACAGGCAGGCAGACAGACAGACAGGCAGACAGGCAGGCAGGCAGGCAGGCAGGCAGATAGATAGATAGATAGATAGATAGATAGATAGATAGATAGATAGATAGATAGATAGATAGATAGATAGATAGATAGATAGATAGATAGATAGATAGATAGATAGATAGATAGATAGATAGATAGATAGATAGATAGATAGATAGATAGATAGATAGATAGATAGATAGATAGATAGATATAATTTTAGACAGGGAAAATAGAACACTACAACTCAGTCCAAATGGGCAAATGATATTATGCTACACGATCTGGAGAAGCCTTAACACCAACTTCACACCCATATATGCCAACCATCTTCTGTGATCATCCTACCGAAACTCCAATGCATGAACTGAAAAGTTAAAACTCGTTATTCCAGAAGATCAAACTCCACTCAATCATCCAGCCATATTCTGTGTCCAGCTTGTTGCTGGGCGGTTCATGACTTACATTTCATGAACAATCCCTTTCATAACTTTTCCTTCTGAAATAACATATAATCTGAATCAACATGGCTTTACATGAGGGAAAACCCAATATATAAAAACAGTACTGCCACCGGCGATTTCATAATTCAGGTAAATTATTTAGTGTTTTCCCAAAGCAACCAACTAAAGCCGCTTATGCGATTATTGGATCGATTTGTCTGCCACTTGGGTGACCAGTGGATTACTGTGAGCGCAATTCTTGGAGGTTGTGGAGTATAAAAAACAAGAGCAACTGAGGCCACCAGAGATAATGTCCAGTGTGATTAGTGACCAGAAGAGGTCCCTAACATTGTATCGCTTGACCCACTCGACGTGTTATGATGTCAGAAGAGATGTTGTCCAGTACGATTACTGATCCAGAAGAAGAGCGTAACATTGTATGACTTGACCAACATGGTCTGTCATAACTAATTATTGTAAATTGGACACCGGAGAGAATTCGCTATCGCGACTGTCCCTAGGGAATAATATGGGGGTGTTCCCTCTCTCTTTCTTCCGCGTCCTTGCCCGCACTTATATCGTTTGTAAATCTCTCTTTCTCTACAGTATTGGCACTATGTGTTTACAAATGTATCCCTTTCTATTGTTTTTCCTTGTTTATTGCACTCACTTGGTCAAGTTATATATTTTCTTCACTCTTTATTATCCTCAATGTTTATCCAAATCATTTTTTTGTTCTTTCTCCGCTTGCATATTTTATTCAGTTCTGAATTTTTCAATATTCTCCTCTCGTTTGAGTCCGTTTCTTTCCCTTATCGCATATTTTATCCTTTTACAACTTCTATCCATGATTATTAATGTCATACTCTCTCTCTCTCTCTCTCTCTCTCTCTCTCTCTCTCTCTCTCTCTCTCTCTCTCTCTCTCTCTCTCTCTCATCTTTCAATGTAAATGTAACATACATAGATCATTGATGAGCGACAGAGGTAATAAGGAAAGCGAATTCCCCTGATGGCGAGGGACACTGGTAATAAGGAAAGCGAATCCCCTGATGGCGAGGGACACTGGTAATAAGGAAAGCGAATTCCTGATGGCGAGGGACACTGGTAATAGGAAGAGCGAATTCCCCTGATGGCGAGGGACACTGGTTAATAAGGAAAGCGAATTCCCCTGATGGCGAGGGACACTGGTAATAAGAAAGCGAATTCCCCTGATGGCGAGGACACTGGTAATAAGAAAGCGAATTCCCCTGATGGCGAGGGACACTGGTAATAATGAAAGCGAATTCCCTGATGGCGCGGGACACTGGTAATAAGGAAAGCGAATTCTGATGGCGAGGGACACTGGGTAATAAGGAAAGCGAATTCCCTGATGCGAGGGACACTGGTAATAAGGAAAGCGAATTCCCCTGATGGCGGGGACACTGGTAATAAGAAAGCGAATTCCCCTGATGGCGAGGGACACTGGTATAAGGAAAGCGACTCCCCTGATGGCGAGGGACACTGGTAATAAGGAAGCGAATTCCCTGATGGCGAGGGACACTGGTAATAAGGAAGCGAATTCCCCTGATGGCGAGGGACACTGGAATAAGGAAAGCGAATTCCCCTGATGGCGAGGGACACTGGTAATAAGAAAGCGAATTCCCTGATGGCGAGGGACACTGGTAATAAGGAAAGCGAATTCCCCTGATGGCGAGGGACACTGGTAATAAGGAAAGCGAATTCCCCTGATGGCGAGGGACACTGGTAATAAGGAAAGCGAATTCCCCTGATGGCGAGGGACACTGGTAATAAGGAAAGCGAATTCCCCTGATGGCGAGGGACACTGGTAATAAGAAAGCGAATTCCCCTGATGGCGAGGGACACTGGTAATAGGAAAGCGAATTCCCTGATGGCGAGGGACACTGGTAATAGGAAAGCGAATTCCCCTGATGGCGAGGGACACTGGTAATAAGGAAAGCGAATTCCCCTGATGCGAGGGACACTGGTAATAAGGAAAGGCGAATTCCTGATGGCGAGGGGACACTGGTAATAAGGAAAGCGAATTCCCTGATGGCGAGGACACTGGTAATAAGAAAGCGAATTCCCTGATGGCGAGGGACACTGGTAATAAGGAAAGCGAATTCCCCTGATGGCGAGGGACACTGGTAATAAGGAAAGCGAATTCCCCTGATGGCGAGGGACACTGGTAATAAGGAAAGCGAATTCCCCTGATGGCGAGGGACACTGGTAATAAGGAAAGCGAATTCCTGATGGCGAGGGACATGGTAATAAGGAAAGCGAATCCCCTGATGGCGAGGGACACTGGTAATAAGGAAAGCGAATTCCCCTGATGGCGAGGGACACTGGTAATAAGAAGCGAATTCCCTGATGGCGAGGGGACACTGGTAATAAGGAAAGCGAATTCCCCTGATGGCGAGGGACACTGGTAATAAGAAAGCGAATTCCCCTGATGGCGAGGGACACTGTAATAGGAAAGCGATTCCCCTGATGCGAGGGACACTGGTTAATAGGAAGCGAATTCCCCTGATGGCGAGGGACACTGGTAATAAGGAAGCGAATTCCCCTGATGGCGAGGGAACACTGGTAATAAGGAAGCGAATTCCCTGATGGCGAGGGACACTGGTATAGAAAGCGAATTCCCCTGATGCGAGGGACACTGGTAATAAGGAAAGAGCGAATTCCCCTGATGGCGAGGGACACTGGTAATAAGGAATGCGAATTCCCCTGAATGGCGAGGGACACTGGTAATAAGAATAGCGAATCCCTGATTGGCGAGGACACTGGTATAAGGAAAAGCGAATTCCCTGATGGCGAGGACACTGGTAATAAGGAAAGCGAATTCCCCTGAGGCGAGGGACACTGGTAATAAGGAAAGCGAATTCCCCTGTGGCGAGGGAACTGGTAATAAGGAAGCGAATTCCCCTGATGGCGAGGGACACTGGTAATAAGGAAAGCGAATTCCCCTGATGGCGAGGACACTGGAATAGGAAAGCGAATTCCCCTGATGGCGAGGGACACTGGTAATAAGGAAGCGAATTCCCTGATGGCGAGGACACTGGTAATAAGGAAAGCGAATTCCCTGATGGCGAGAGACACTGGTAATAGAAAGCGAATCCCCTGATGGCGAGGGACACTGTAATAAGGAAAGCGAATTCCCTGATGGCGAGGGACACTGGTAATAAGGAAAGCGAATTCCCCTGATGGCGAGGGACACTGGTAAATAGGAAGCGAAATTCCCCTGATGGCGAGGGACACTGGTAATAAGGAAAGCGAATTCCCCTGATGGCGAGGGACACTGGTAATAAGGAAAGCGAATTCCCCTGATGGCGAGGGACACTGGTAATAAGGAAAGCGAATTCCCCTGATGGCGAGGGACACTGGTAATAAGGAAAGCGAATTCCCCTGATGGCGAGGGACACTGGTAATAAGGAAAGCGAATTCCCCTGATGGCGAGGGACACTGGTAATAAGGAAAACTATCCCAAACACAAAATCAGACCAGTGAAGACAACACTCGAGTTCACAGCGAACAAACAAGAAACAAAATCAAAAAACAATATTTTCCTGTAGATTTGTTCATGTAGTTTTATCAATGTGTATTGTTTGTATGCTGACTGAAGACTTTGGCCGCAACGTGTGTTGTGTCACGTGTGATCGTGTTCTACTAAAACTTACCCACTCTACCTTCCTGTGTTCGTTGATTCACTCATTGCAGCAATTGATATAGAACTAAGAGGCTAACCATGTACAAGGTGCTTGTACAGTCTCACTACACTTTGTATGTAGAACAGCTGAGTTTTTGGAGAGAATGTTTTATGTTTTCCGGTTGCAAGACGGAAACCATACTCTCCAACAAACAGCCTTTCTACATAGAAAGTGTAGTGAGACTTTACCAACACAATGCAGGTGTCTATTGTTTTAAACTCTGCATGAAGTGGTAAAGGCTACCTGGGATCGAGTGGATAGTGCAGCAAAACAAATAAAGCACACACACATGGAGAGACTGACTCTGTGGGGTGTGAGCGGAGGGTCTGAACGACCCTCAACCCATAGAGGAAAATGAAGGCACGCGTCAATGAGGCCACCACTGCTACCTTCACCGTGGTGATTCTTCGTGGTCTACTGAACAATGAGAGTGAGCACTTGTGGGGATGTCCACAGGGCAATGATGTTGATTCTTGAATTGATATTTGATACTTCACCACTTTCTGCAGTAATAGGTGACCGTCTTCGTACTGAAAGTCGAGTATAATGAGCTTCAAGCTACGTTTAAAGACCAAATTCCAGTCCATCTCTTGATGTTCGTACGGATTAGCATGATTTTAGTTGTGGGTTAGCGTGGTTTTGAGTGTGGATTAGCGTGGTTTGAGTGTGGATTAGCGCTATTTGAGTGCGGATTAGCTTTCCCTTTAGCCAATGTACTTCGCCATCAGGCGGATACACTCCAGCTTGTGAGGTACTTGTAACTGTCGTCTCCAGTCAAGGACGAGAAGTCAACATTTTAGTTTAGCTGACCGGTGCATGGACTGAACTCGCTACCTCGGTATCAGCGCACTTGAAGTTTAAGAGCGTGTGGTCTTATGCAGTTGGCCATGCATACCTCCTTCCCCCACTTTAACCCTGATTTCATCGTATCCGAATTTCTCTCTCCCTGATACGTTGAGTATTACGAGGGTAAGATAATAAGTAAGTCACAAATGGTTGTAGAAAAATAACTAACTAAGATAATAACTTGAAACCGGTTTATTGTTATGCATACATTGCCCCTTTATTTCTCAACATAATTTCCACCAACATTGATGCATTTATCCTATCGTTTTATCAGTCCTCCCAAACCGGCTACACAGAACTGTGTTCTTTGTTTCCATTTACCTGCGATCTCATAGAACTGTATGATGTACTTATTGACTCACCCTCGTAACTTTGTCTACCCAGCTATGCACCGCTTTACGGGAAATCGCTAGGGACAAAGTCCACTGAAAACACACCTTGACGGGAGACATTTCGCGAGTGACGCCGAAGTTGAATGTGACGTGAAAACGTGGTTTAGAAAACAGAGGACGCAGTTCTATGCAACCGGTTTGGGAGGACTGATGAAACGATGGGATAAGTGCATCAATGTTGGTGGAAATTATGTTGAGACATAAAGGGACAATGTATGTATAAAAATAAACTGGTTTCAAGTTGTTATCATAATTAGTTATTTTTCTACAGTTATTTGTGACTTATTTATTAACTTACCCTCGTATTATCATGAAACTCACTTCCTGTGTTTTACATAATTTTCTTTTCTCTTTTTTTCTGTCATTGTCCGGGTTTGGCACTGGTAGCATACAGTTGTTAAAAAGATTGTGTTACCCACAGGTAACGTTGCCTTCCTCTTGCACGCTTCCCCTCCACTTCAGCATACAACACATCCATTACAAGGCTGTTTGCCTAAAGTAATTCCTCTGACCTTTATCCCATTTAGTATGAATGAAGCGTTACAAATAGCAATACAATTAAACTGATGAAACCTAGGTTGCTGCTGAACTTTGTGTCGTTTCCGTGGTATGCCATGAGCACTTTCGTTAATGTTACGGAAATAAGATTTGCCAGGGTAGTTACATCATCTTGCTCATCTCATCTCGTTCCTCTGGTACCTTGCGGTGTCGAGGTGAAGTATACACGGCTGTAGAAGTTCCATCATCTCATCTCGTTTCCTCTGGTACCTTGCGGTGTCGAGGTGAAGTATACACAGCTGTAGAGTGCCATCATCTCATCTCGTTCCTCTGGTACCTTGCGGTGTCGAGGTGAAGTATACACAGCTGTAGAGTGCCCATTCGTCATCTCATCTCGTTCCTCTTGTACCTTGCGGTGTCGAGGTGAAGTATACACAGCTGTAGAGTGCCCGTCCATCATCTCATCTCGTTCCTCTTGTACCTTGCGGTGTCGAGGTGAAGTATACACAGCTGGAGAGTGCCATCATCTCATCTCGTTCCTCTTGTACTTTGCGGTGTCGAGGTGAAGTATACACAGCTGCAGAGTGCCATCATCTCATCTCGTTCCTCTTGTACCTTGCGGTGTCGAGGTGAAGTATACACAGCTGCAGAGTGCCCGTCCATCATCTCATCTCATTCCTCTTGTACCTTGCGGTGTCGAGGCGAAGTATACACAGCTGTAGAGTGCCATCATCTCATCTCATTCCTCTTGTACCTTGCGGTGTCGAGGTGAAGTATACACAGCTGCAGAGTGCCCGTCCGTCATATCATCTCGTTCCTCTTGTACTTTGCGGTGTCGAGGTGAAGTATACACAGCGGGACAGTGCCAGTTTATGTGCTTCATGTATCAAGATTCCCATGGTCTCTGTTATCCCTTCTGTCCATCGTTTACGAGGCCGGCCTCTTCTTCTGCTTCCATTTGGTCTGTACATCCATTGCTTGCTGTGGTATACTGTCAGCTGGTAGCCTAGGTATGTGGCCGAACAATTTCACCCGCCATTATCTAATAAAGTCTCAGCGCTGCTGGTATCCAAACTTCTGTCCTGATTTCATCATTTCCGAGTTTCTCTCTCCTTGATACTCCTCTTCTCTGGAATCTCATTTCCTTTGTTGTATTTTTTTTTCTATTCTCTTTTTCTGTCATTGTCCAGGTTTGACATTAGGTAGCATACAGTTGGTTGAAAGATTGTGTTACAGGGTGCTTTTATTAGTTTATACTGATACGTGTGTTTTCTTTAGTATAGGTGATATTTGTCCAATGAGGTTGTTTGCCTTAGTAATCTCGTCGTCTGATTTGACACTAGATGGCATTATATTTCCTAAGTACTTGAAGCTATTTACTTTTTTGTTGTTGTTTGTTTTAAGATGATTGTTCTTGTTATTTATTCTTTTGGGTACGGTGATTACCTCTTACTGATGCAAATGTTCATGTTATGTTTCATGCATATTTCGTTTAGACTGTTTATGCAGGACTTGTAGTTCTAACTGTGATTTTGCGATTAGCGCTTGATCTTCCCCAACTAGGAGTTGTTTAATTGTGTGTTCTGTTCCTCATGTCATTCGTTGCATTCCTTGTTTGATTGGTTTCATTACTTCTATTCTCTGTATCAGTTATGAACGAAATGGGAAGAAACGAGGGGGGGGGGGGGGGGAGGGGGGGGAGGAGCTACAGTCATTTAGCACTCCGAATCTTATGGTGAATGGTTCTGAGTGCCCTCCTGTTGTTCCTATAGTATGGACAGTGCCTAATGAATCCTTTACTGAAGTTAGTTAGTTAGTCGACAGATCATCCTCATTGCACATCGAACCATTCAGTCCATAAGTGCTCGGGTCCCCTCCTCAGCAAATCCCGCAGCGTGTAGCAACTGACGAAACCAGTTCTGTGTTTGTTTATTAATCTTCTTTGGCTTCCCGCGTAGTGTTCTTGTTTGGCCACACCTCTTTTAATTTGTTGTTCTCGCAGTCTGACCATTGTTGTAGATTCCAATCATCACTTGGTTCTCGCAAAAGTATTACTTCTCGTAGAGCATTCAGAATGTCAGCCTTGTCCATGGCTCGTCCGCCTTCCACAGTAGCCTTACCTGCAGAGCTTGTCAGCCCGCTCATTTCCTTGTACACCCGCATGTCCTGGCACGAAAATGAAACTAATCTTTGCCAGCCGAGACCGCTCCAGAGACAGCAAGCCACTCTCTTCGGACCCACACCATCTATATTCCCCTGGGCATGCTCATTGAGTCGCTAAGGAAACATGATCTAGTGAATGTCTGTTGCTGGAGCCATGTTATTGCTTTACTTATTGCCATGACTTCCATACTCACGTTACTTGTGGTGAAAGCAAAAGCACCAGAATCTTCCTTCACAATTCTCCCTCCGGCCTGAGCCGTAAAAGCCCATGAACTTCTCACTCGTCGAACGACCGACCCATCTGTGTAAATGACAGCATCACCCTCAAAAGAATTCTCGAAGATCAAAGCCTGTTCTTACGCCTCCACAGCAGCCGGATTTTCTTGTCTACATTTTCTGTCTAGTTGGATGCAAAATGAAAAGGACGTACAGAAATCTGCTGGTATTCGTGCCCACTCCTCACCAGGTTCTAAGTCCTCAAGTGAACACACCTGTTTTAAGAATATCTTCGGTTTGACCCATCCACGACTTTCATCTTTTTAACCTGCTGCCCTTTACCTGCTTAGTTTCACTATGCAGTGGGTGTTGTGTGTTTGCGTTGACTTTAAGGTAGGCAACTGCTCTGCAAGTTTGTAATCTGTCCCCACTGGTTGGAAAACCAAGAAGGTAGCGCATCGCCCTGCATGTCGTATCTCTTGTACATCCAAGAATAATACGCATCCTTTCCATCCTTTCCATCTGCTTACGGCTGATAGTCAGGATCGCCATCGCATATTTCAAAACAGAAAGGATTAGACCCTCGTACAGGAGACATAAATGGCGCGGCTCACAGTTTGCCGCCGCCATCACTCGCATCACAGCCAAACCTCGCTTGGCATTTGTTATCACCCGGTCTATGTGCTCATGATACGCATATTTCGATCAAAACGTATCCCCAAGTAGTTCATAGTCTGCGTTCTTTCCACTGTTTCTGAACTCAGATTTACAGTTGGTGTTGGAGTGTTGACAATATGGTTATTCAAAGAGAACCATGTCACTGCTGCCTTCGTTGGGTTGACCACTGCCCCAGCACCAAGTACTTATGCGACTGAGTTCGGTTTACAGTTCCACAGCAACCTGATCTCTATCCTTACCCTGACGATACACTAACACATCGTCGGCATATGACAATGTCCACCCCGGTTCAGTTATCTGCTCGCTGTTGATCCCCACAGTGTAGGCGTTGAACAGTACCGGAGATAATGGTGATCCCTTTGGCAGGCCCGGATATATTGTTGTTGTTTCAGAGGTCCAGCTGTGAGTGGCACCTTGCAGTCTTGACAGACCAAAGTATGTGAGTTGGAATGTGGCCACAATTCCATCACAATGCCTGGGCAGAGCTTCAGAGAAACATGTGGTGCCCAAACGACATGTTCCCTCTCTCGACCTAGTCTTGTGTTTTCAAGAGGATGGGTAACCAATACGTCTGGCACAAGGTAGGCTGCAGACGCTGGCGGCTCAGCGTCAAACCTCCGATACCTCGCCTCCACGAGCAGGTGGCGAGTGATGGCCAGACCCTGGAACCCAAGGGACCCGGCTTCGAGGCGTTCAGCAAAGTCCCACAGGTGAGGGCCTCGTACGCGCCTGGACCATGAGGACGCGTACTTCTGTCAATCACAAGTGTCCAGACCTGTATAAAGCGTGCACTATCGTCAGACTCCACGCCTGACTTTAGCGGATCCCGCAACTAGCGGGAATAGGCCCGTCGGAGTTACCGCAGGAGATATTGCTCGTCTATTGCGGGCACATCTCCCATCCTTCCACTTTGCGGATCTCGCGACCGGCGAGAATAGGCCCGCCGGAGGTATTGTTCGTCTGCAGGGGACAAATCTCTACCGAGACTCAATAAGTAAAGAAACGATAAAAGTAGTGGTATTTCAATTGCGCTTGCGCTCCCACCTATGCTACACTCTTCATGTGTCTTCACAAAGTCGGACTAGAGTCAAGAGGTCCAACTACCGCATTTAAAAACTACTTTCCGCTGGAAGAGGGCTGCAGCGATCCAATTAAGAAGGAAATGACTTATCTTTAGTTTAATTAAGAAGCTAAAAATTAAGAAAATCCAACGGTACTCTATTGTACGCATCTTCAAGATCAATCGCCGCAGCACATATTTCATTGCTAGAGTGGAAACCTTCATAGGCATCATGGGCAAAATCTACTGCGTTGGTCCAGGTTTCTCTGTTTGGACGGTACCCTCCAAGGGTAGGTGGGAAACAACCTTGCCTCTCTAGCTGACTTGCTATTTTTCTGGCAATTAACGTCTCCAGCAGCTTGTCTATTGTATTTTGCATGGTAATTACCCGATATCCCTGAATTTGTGTGTGGTCTTTTGCCAGGCTTCGGCAAGGGAATCAGATAGCTGTGTAACCACTCCTCCTTGATGCTAGCACTCCCTATACTGTTGTTGTACATGTCTGATAGTTCCTATAGCTTGTTGTCGGTACACATATTGATGTCGTCATACCTCATACCACCTGGCCCTGGTGCGCTGTTTTTGTTAGTCGAAGCACAGCCCTGTGTGCTGTCACCGTATCTTCAACTGCAATGTTCTGGACCTTACACCTATCTGAGGTAACCGCCTTGGCAAAAAGTCAACCTCTAATGTCTGTCTGGTTGCTCTGCTCTAGATAGCGTTCAAAAAGGGCTTTGCCCTGATTCTCTTATACTGAAGTATGACCATTATAAGTTTCTAAGTCCTTTAGTGAAGGTTGACTATAATGAGTTTCTAAGCCCTTTATTGGAGGATGACCACAGTGAGTTTCCAAGGTCCTTTAATGGAGGATGCCCATTATAAGTTCCTAAGTCCTTTAGTGAAGGTTGACCATAATGTGTTTTCGAGTCCTTTACTAGACAATGTGTTTCTAAGTCCTGTAATGAGGGATCACTACAATGCGTTTCTAAATCTTTTACTGAAGGACGACCATAATGAGTTTCGAAGTCATTTAAAAGCGATTTCAAGTTGCACCTAAAAATGTTAGTTGCATAACCTTTACAGGACGTCGCACTCAAACCCAGTATGTTCTGGCTGTGTGTGATTGCTGGTCAAGTTTACTTTCAGTAGTTTAACATTGTTTTCTGAACGACTGGCACTCGTGTCATTTTATGAAAACCAACACAAGGCGATTTGCGTCCAAATCGCCCGCAAGCTGTGTTTCGAACGTGATATGCGGGATTACGAATTGCGTCCGTAACTCACCGCCACGGAGCCGGCACTTAAAGGATCTACTAACAATTCGTCTGTTGATGTTGTCTGTCTATGTAAGGGTAACGTTACCTTCCTCTTGCACGCTTCCCCTTCACAACATCTTACAAAACAACCTTTCTCAAGGCTGTTTATGTGCCCAAACTACTCTCTCGGACCTTAAACATATTTCCATATGAATGACGCGTTACAAACAGCAGTACAATCAATCAATCAATCAATCAATCAATCAATCAGATGCGGTCTCCATAATAAAGGTTGACTGCAATGGATCTCCAACACTGTCTGTCTCTCGTCGTGATTGTACATTCTGTCGACTGCTGTTCGCCCATCTCCTGATGTTATCTTCAATTACAATTAAACTGATAATTTATAATAATAAAAAAAACCTGACGAATACAATTAAACTGATAAAAAAATGTATCGCAGCAGCACTTTGTGTCATTTCCCTTGTATGACAGGAGCACTTTCCTTAATGCTGTTTCAATCAGAGACAGCTACATCTCCGTATGCCGGCTTCCTGGCCTAGAGGTTAGCGACTTTTCTCCGTAATCTCGTATACTCTCGTAAGTAATGTGACGACGGTGAGAATCAGCAGTGGTTCGAATCGCGTCGGTAACTTACGGGGTATGTGAGCCGGCCGCTCAGAAAGCAATGGCAAACTACTGAGCGTAATCTTGCCAAGAAATCAACAATCAACTGAAAGATGCTGATGTTGACAGCAATGTCCTGTAAAG
Organism: Cepaea nemoralis; assembly: GCA_014155875.1. Classification (NCBI taxonomy): domain Eukaryota; kingdom Metazoa; phylum Mollusca; class Gastropoda; order Stylommatophora; family Helicidae; genus Cepaea; species Cepaea nemoralis. Next base: position 299,364 of record JACEFZ010007761.1, on the reverse strand, counting down.
GATATGCAAACAATTTTATTTTACATCGCCTATTTGAATCTATGATGGAACATACACCGGAATGATACGTTCCTCTCACACAGTTACACTGAGAATAACATTTGAGTCTTGTGTATGACTCACTTCTCAGCCAGTTACAATCACTAGAACATTGATACATCTGTCTGACTAATCCTTCCGTGAGTTTTACAGTCAACAAGATTACAGTCATAAAAATATCATAAAAATATCAACTTGTAATCTGTAAATACACAGAAATAACGACATTGTTTCCTTGTAGTTAACTTAGTTGCATGTCCTATACAGATGTTGTATTCAACCTCGGCATTTGTTCACTGTGATTTACTAGACACTATAGTTCTGTGGTGTAGTCAAAATAATAAGAGCGCTCAGCTTAAACTTCAGGTGTGCTGATCACATAGTAGGCATTTCAACCCCCGAACCAACAGTAAACGTTGATTTCTCTTAAGAAAGCAACAGCAAACTACTGATCGTAAAGTTACCTAAACATCAACCTAGGATTAATGGCAACGTCTTGCAAAAGAACTGCAGCTTTGTTTCTTAGTTTGTCCATTGCTTTCTCGTCGACCGATGCCTCATACCAGTAATGCCCCTAAGTGGCAGTACACGTCTGTAAGCTGTGACACAAATAGCTCTCCTTCGTGTGATCGTCCAAAAGCTAGAGCAATACCCAGATACAAGGAGACAGATGGAGTCCAGTGGCCATCGTCTAGTCACTACGGTACTACATCTTCCCTTGATTGCAGTAGACGTCTTGAAACTATTCACTCATTTTCTACACCTAGACACGGGTGGTTGACCTACACACATGTCAAGTCATTCACCTAGACACGGGTGGTTGAGCTACACACGAGTCAAGTCACTCATCTGTACACGAGACACGTGTCAAGTCTATAACAAGAAAACAGTAACAACTTGTAAAAATATTTCCATATCGATTGTTTCATTTAGCTGTATCAGTGGACATTTATTGTTTGTATGCTGACGAAGACTTTAACTGCAACGTCCAGTTTGTCACTTGTGATTGTGTTCTAGCAAAGCTGGCCGATTCTACTTCTGGTGATCGTTGATTCACTCATTGCAAATAAACGATAGAAGATTACTATGCTTCACATGATTGTTGATTCACTCATTGCAAATAAATGATAGAAGATTACTATGCTTCACGTGATTGTTGATTCACTCATTGCAAATAAACGATAGAAGATTACTATGCTTCACGTGATTGTCTCAAAACTTGAGCGAATCCTAGAGACAGATATGTAGACAGATGAAGTTCAGAGACCTTGGCCAGACACGGACTCCCCGAGTGAACGTCTGAGAAGATGACCCCCCGAGATAAGACGTCTCACTGACGGTCTCCGTCAGGTGGCAGAATGATCGATTGTCTGGCATGTCCGGCGTTGGATACGGACAAGCGGACCGGGGACACGTAATCACAATAGAATTATGCATAGCGGTAGAATACACTGGGGAAATCACCCGGTCGTCTAAGTGTGCGCGTGCGTGTACGCGTATGTATAGCAAGCACTATTTTACACTCCTGTAGAAGCACTGAGTATATGGTGCCAGACTGGTATTTGTATAGGCCAACCGTTACTAGGTGGCTGATGAGGTCAGTTTCACGCAAGCGGACTTTACTTTCCACCGTATTGCATGGTGTTCAATAGGGGTTCTATGAATGCGATTTGTAATCCCGTGTACCCGCGTTCGAAACATAGCTGCATGCGATTTGGCAGCAGACCGCATTGCGTTGTTTTCGCGTTGGTATCGGTGCCGGTCGTTCAGAAAACATTGGCAAACTACTGAACGTAAACTTGCCAGGATAACACAGCGGTAGAAATGCTGGTGTTGACTGCAATGTCCTGTAAAAATGATATACAAAAAAGGGAGCCCAGATCAAGTTTAAAAATCCCCCCTCCCCACCCCCAGGTACGGATTCGAATCCCGGACCACGATAATTTCCGAGTGTATATAAGCAAGTCACAGGCGGGAAGGAGTACCGGGAAGCTGACAACAAACAGCCCAATATACTAAAGACTCAAGACAAGCCACACTATAGAGGCTCCGAATACAACCAAACCGATACAGTCGAAGGTTGAACGGGGCCATTCGTCTCAAGAGTTGGAATTGGAATTGAAATTGGAAGAAGTGGTTAGCACGAGGCTTCTCATGCCGCTGATACAGGCTCAGTCTCAGAGGTGGATGATTTCAGCAGCCCAGTATAGCCGGGGGTGGACCCAGCCTTGTAATACGGATTGTAGCATGATGGAACAGAATCCCCATTTCCAGTCCGACACATTTCATAAATATACTTTAAGTCTTAACGGGGACCATCCCAAATATAAGGGCTATTCTTAGATCGTATGTTCTAGAACGAGTTGGGGGGAGGCGGCGGTATGCACTTGTCTTTTGATTGGTTCATAAGTAATGAGCCCACGCTTTCCTGGGCCATATTTTAAAATCTCATTAGTTGAGCGGGGATTTCACCAGGAGCGGTTGCTAGTGTGATGTGATGACCCAACAATGCCCTTAAAGATTCAATAATATTGTTCTCTGGACAACAGGTACCACTTTAAAACATACTTTGATGTTGTGGTTGTGCCTAATGTACGAATGAGAAGAATATAAGAGTATTTTATGAATAAAATGTGAAAGTGGAAAACCTAACTTCTGTGCGCCAGTATTCTGGATACTGCTTCTTCCACCTTGACATGTCTTTCACGCTGTATACTCCAAATGCATATCAATCCCTTGTTGTGACAGGTTGCGTATGCTTGATGAATGTGTGGCACACTCATGCAGATTCGCAAACCAAAACCCCTTGTGCATTCTTCATGCCTAGGATGACTTATTCTTAAACCAACTGTACCTTTGCTCTCGCGAGTTAACAAATGGCAGTCTGGATTGGAATGAGTGATGTAAACATGTACAAGTTCCTTTGTAAAAAGCTGAGAATGTTGGAGGAATGAGCTGGTGCTTTGATAAGTAGCCTCTCACATTAGTAGAAAGAAAGATGCTTCAAATATCCATATGTAAACAGGTTGTATGTGGCACGCCAGAATTGCTAAGTCCATGTGATGCCTGGTAGCTATAAGCTCAAGAGAATTAATATAATTTCTCTTTGAAGTATTACACTGTTACCTCTACTGTTGGATGGTTCATATAAACTAGTTCCTAAGAGAACCATCGGTGTGTGAACCTGTGTCTCAGTTGGCTGAATATAATGTATGGCTCATGCAAACTTACAAGGACTAAACATGTTTTCCACATATGTGCTTGGTGCATATGTGAACAGTTGTTATGCAATTGAGCTTCTGTTACCTACTGTAGTAGACATGAAAATTACTCAGTGGGGAAAGAGCACATGATGATGATGAAGATGATGTACCTGTGAGTCAGGTCTGTCTGAGAAAGGGGGTGAGGTCTGGCATTGCTGTGTGAATATGGGATAGGACATTCATGCACCAACATCACAGCCATAGGAATGGATGTCTGGTCTGCTAATTTGGTAAATGCCATTAGTTAATACATAATGCATATTGCGATTGTAAATGCCTATTTTCCATTTCCCTTCACAATGCCTGTCCCATGTTGCTATGTCACAATGATTGCTGTACTGTGTCTGGTCCTCCTTGTGCCCAGGTCTACTGTGGTTCAAACATGGTGGAACTTAGACCACATAAATGCTTGTAATTGTGTTAAGCTACCCTGTCTCAACATATGATCTTGTGATTACCACAGTACATCAGAGTGAAATTCACTACATCATCAACCTTAACCTTCCCCATCTCCATCTGTGTATGTTGATGTATGATAACATCATCTTTTAACACATGTGAAGAGATGTTGTGCCATTCTATATATCCACAGAGAACAGAGGATGGAGGAGAGGCATCCATATATCATCTGGGAAAACTAACCAGTGGTCCCAGAATCCAGAACCAACTCTCTATAAGTGAAATCTTCTAGAACCCACAATATGGGAATTTCCTAGAGACTTTCAGCTCAGCTCTCAATAAGCTGGATATACAATAAGGGAGAAAAATAGTTCTGAGGACTCCAGTGATCATAATTATCAGAATCATCTGAGAATGAAAACAACAAGTCTGGTTGTTAACCCCATTCAGGACAACTTGTGAAATGACTGGTGCAATGGATTGTTTAGCTAGGACTTATCTTGGTTAATCTCTAGCCTGGTGCTCACACAGTGTTTTCAGAATGGAGACTTGAGATAGACTGAGAAGGAAGAACGCTGGGACATATTTGTATCTTAGATCTTCCTCTACAGGAAAAGTAGAACAAATTCCTAAGTGTCAACTTCATGAACAGTCAGAGTACGTGAGATAGACTGAGGAGAAGGAAGAAGACTGGGACATGTTTGTATCTCTAGATCTTCCTCTACAGGAAAAGGAGAACAACATCCTAAGTCTCAACTTCATAAACAGTCAACTCACCAGTGAAAGACAAGGCTGTAGCTTTCTTCAAACTGTGACAGTAGGGGATAATTAGTCAGACTTGGAAAATCATCATGGGGGAAAACTGCAACCTGAGCTGTCCAACACCCATCATAGGTGCTAAAAGGATAACAGACCAGTGGAGCAGAATATCCCTATGCTTGCCCCAGGTTATGGCTTACCTGGGCTTTCCCTCAGTAACAGTAGAGGAAGGATTAAAAGTCAATTGTGTAGTGGTGATTAGAGAGGAGGAGGAGCGAGTGGAGTAGTTGTTGGGTGGTGTGAGTAAATAAGAAGTGTTGTATCTGTTTATCAACCTTCATGTGTGACATATTTTATGCATTTTCTATGCAATCATTGAAATGTTGACATGACAGGAGATGAGGCAATGGTCACCACTCTACTTACCATCCACTCAATAAATTGTGTATTCAATTAACCAGTGTTCAAGTACATGTCCCCAGTGAATTTCTTGTACAATTGCTGTCAAGTGTTGTCTCTGGTGACTGTCTTAAGTGCTGTGGTTGGTTATACATATTGTGAAAAGTCCTGTCTAGATGTTGTCAGGTATCTCATGATGTTATCTTGTACACTTATGTGTAACAATTCCTTGTGAATGTGTGTTCCACTTTTGTCAAGAAACTGTCATGTAGATGTCCTGTCCAACAGATGTAATGTACAGTATTGTTGAGTTTGTTTGTCTGCAAAAATGAAGGATTTACTTGAACTGATATAGGTCATACTGACAAAATATATAGGAGTAGATCTATGTGACGGACGACCAGCACACTGTCAACAGTATAATGAGTGAGAGGGATCCTCAGTTGTACAGGCGCTAATAGTTCAGATCTTCTCTGGCCTTGGGTGAACTAGTTACTTCTTTTATAAATTTCTGTGTAGATACATATTGGTCTCACAGTGGGGTTTGAGCCAAAGAAAAATGTTCTCCAAAAAGGCTATTGCGGGAATGATTAGCTCATTTGAGTGACCTCTAGACAAAACGTGCAAAATCATATCCATTATCTTGTTATTTATTATTCAAGATATATCTCCAGAGAACACTACAAACTAGGTCCTCTGGCAACTCAATCAAACATGTCACACGGATAGAGGATAATTTTGTAGCAACTATTTGCACAGTATATACAGTGAGAAATGAGACGTGTCACCTCACCTTATATTAATGATGCCTTGTATTTGTGATTCACACTCCCCATTCATGAACAATTTGAATAATTTCGGTTTGGGGATAACCTGGTTCCATTTCAGCTGGCATGCAACGCATTTATTTCCGAACGTTCTGGTGAGCTCTCGAAGCTGCGAGTGAATGACGAGAGTGCTGAATGTCTACGATCATCGTGTGGCATTGCTCTGATTCTCTTGCTGACTCGTTTCGTGCAGTTTGCAATCCTGGTCATGCTTCATCACATCATCGAACATGGCAGATATTCTTACGGTTAGTTAATCTAATGTCTGCCTGCCCTGGATGTCTCCTAAAGAAGTTGAACACAAGTTGTGGATAAGAGGAACTCCCTGACACCTGATCATCTCGTCATACATATGTGTGGGATATGTATAGTATTACACAGGCGTATAGTATTACACAGGTGTATAGTATTACACAGGCGTATAACTTGGCGACACAAATCTTAGGGAATATGTCACGTGCCTACCTCACGCCGGTCCCACAAAGCGATACCCCTGCCCAGCCCCTCACCTCTGCTAAATGTCCACTTCTAAAGCAGAACCGAAGAAACTGCTGATCAGTAGGTAACTGTTCACACACTGCTAATAACAATATTAAAGAAGCAAAAGAAACAGCCGATCTAAGGGACAGTGTTCACACGCTGCTAGTAACAATATTAAAGAAACAGAAACAAACAAACAAGTGACTAGTATGCTAAGAACAACATAGAAGAAACGCTAAAAAACAGGCGGTCAGCTTGACTCTATTTATATACTGCTAATAAATGTATCTGAGAAAGAAAAGCAACAGCCGATTAATATGAAACTGTTTACATTCTGCTATTGACAGTGAGTGAGTGAGTGGCACCTTGCAGTCTTGACAGACCAAAGTATGTGAGTTGGAATGTGGCCAAAATTCCATCACAATGCCTGGGCAGAGCTTCAGAGAAACATGTGGTGACCAAACGACGTGTTCCCTCTCTTGGCCTCGCCCTGTGTTTTCCAGAGGAATGGGTAACCAATACATCTGGCACAAGGTAGGCTGCAGACGAAGGCGGCTCAACGTCAAACCTCCGAGACCTCGCCACCTCGAGCAGGTGGCGAGTGATGGCCAGACCCTGGAACCAAGGGACCAGGCTTAGAGGCGTTCAGCCAAGTCCCACAGCTGAGGGCCTCGTACGCGCCTGGGCCATAAGGACGTGTACATCTGTCAATCACAAGTGTCCGGGCTATTGGCAGTATAGCAGAAAAAAACAGATGGGTGTAAAGCTGTTCTAATTCAGCTTAAAACAGTATAGAACATTCAGCAATCTGTGTGAAGCTGTTCATATACTACTAAGAACATTGTAGAAGATTCAAACAGAGTTTAAATGGCGAGATGAGAGACTTAATTGCAACTGGTTTTATCCCATATGGCTCGATCTGTTTCCGCAGGGTGTCCTACCGAAGCAAAGCACAAAGAACGAACTCCGTAGCTCCAGCGACTACCCCCAGAAGTCTCCAAGAAAACTGTACTCGTGAACCGCACGGCGTGGCCAGGAATCGAATCCACAACATTCGGAACGCGCGGCATGCGGAGTACCCATTTTGCCACAGAAACTCCCTAGTGTAGAAGTAATAGTAGAAAAAGCAGAACAGAACAAAACTTTCAACATTCCGGTAAGAAATGCACAGAAGCGGTAGCAGTCCAGTCTGAAATTGTTCACAGACAGTTAGGAATAGTATTGAAGAAAGCTTTCAGTGTGTGTTAGTCTGTAGAGTAACGGCTTCATTGTACATATATCCTTCCCTACATGTATCAGTCTCCTTCCAAAGATCGCACACGGAATATGTAAACTCAGTGCCCAAACTCCGTAGCACCAGCCAAGATCCTAGTTTGTGTATTCCAAAAATACACACGTATTAAATAATGTATTACATATTCTTGTCTATCTATTCTGTATTATACACACGACTCCAAAGGGGCCCGACCACGTCTATCTAATCATGCACCAATATCCCACTGAGAGATGCACACCCGGCTAATCTACCCGCCTGCTCGTTCCCCACCGCACCAGCATGTCCTGGGGAAAAATCTAACAGATGCTCTCTATTTCTTTGTGTTGAATTGAAGTCTGCCACTCTGCCCGAAGCATGCCTGTCTTCACCTTTCTCAACAAACTGTGTGAGTCCTTACAATCGTGACATTCCTGTGCTATTTGTTTTCCAGCCGATGTGACTGCCCTCACCTCCGTTCGCAGATTAAATTACTTTCCCAAGACATTTCTGGTAGTCCATAATCCGGTAAGAGCCTGGATCTATCTAAGAGCATGTATCAATTTAGCAAATCCGCCTCATTGTGGATTCAAACCCACGATCACCCGCCAGGCAGGCAAGTGTCTAGTAACTACGACAAAATGGCCTCCCAGTACTATTAAACGGATGGAAACATTCTTCTGTAGCTTTATTTTTACCCTCGAAAGATTACTGCTGACGACGAACAAGATTATGCACTAATCCTGCACAATGCTAGGAGCCGTTTTAATCTAGTTTGCTACGTGTTCATTGTATGCATGAGTGTTTAGCACACCAGTGCTAGTGAAATGTTAAGCTATTTGGATTTTTAAAACCAAACAACGAATTTCATATTGCCAAGCGAAATATTATAATCAAATATTGGTCAAATAAACCACGCTAAAGATGTTTGTTTAATTCACACAAAAAGAAAAGACATTTAATTTTAAAGGTGTTTTCTTGTTGTTGTTGTTGTTGTTGTTGTTGTTGTTGTTGTGGTTGCGGATGTTGTTGTTGCTAAAGTTCTTGATGTGTTAATAAGACAATGTATTTGTCAGTTTGACTGATACATCTCCTATCACCATATAGACTCATTCCTATAAATTCTTGCTTGGATAAAATTCACAACACAGATTTGAACCGTAGAACTATACGGCTGTGAAACATGAACTGTATACACAGAATGCTGAACATAACATAGATGTGTTTACGCGATGTGGTGTTGGAGGATACAAATAGTGGCTGGATACCAAAGAGACCAAATGAACAAATTATTAAAGATTAAAGGAAAACAGACAACTGTTTAAAATATATACAAATAATAAGCTTTCTTCGGTTGATCACAATATGAGACACGGAAGTGTATTGAAAATTATTATCATCATTGTAGGGTGGAAAACAGACATGTGAAGATTAAAACAAGAATCGCAATGGTGAAGGTAGCCTTTTGCAAATGGAAAATATACTGATCAATAAAATGCTGCTATTTGCAACTGGTGTGATAAGGTGCTACACAGAACCTAACATTTTGAATGTTTGTGAAATGAACATACGCATTGAAGAAAAAAAAAACATTTAATGGCAGTGGAAATGTGGTTTCTGTAAAAAATTCAAAGAATTCAATGGACAGACTGAATGGATAGACGTGGATATACGGGACTACAGAGAAAATGTTAACTACTTCGCCAGGGAGACTGGCCATGAATAGACTAGACACTCCAAAAATTGTCTTCATTAGCCAGGTCTATCATATACATGAACCTACAACTATGGAATACGGACAGAATTTGTATCAAACCATTGAGATAGCGCTACAGGTCTTATAATTTTATATTACCTGCATAGGTCAAATAACAAACACACAAACACATTGGACCGTAATGGGGTGTCTAATATATTCACAAGCATTTAAAGAAGAGAAATGATTGGTCGGTTCAATTTAGTACACGTAATACACAGGAAATCAAATGGGGAAAACCTTTGAGGCCACTAAGACCGTTCACAAATAAACACACATAGTATTGTTTAGCGCTTACAGAAGGAGAAGAAGGAAGTAGAGACTGGAGGAGGCACTAGATAACATAGAATTTGAAAGCTATAGTTACCGACTGGGATTCGAACCTGTCACCTCAAATGACGGCACTGTCTTAGTGGCCTCAAAGGTTTCAACAACTGATTGGCTTCCAAATGATTGCCGATCTCGCTGAGGGAACTACAAGTTACGACACGACTATAGCTTTCCATTGATATATTTTCTAGCGCCACAAAGCAGCCCACGTGGCAGACAGGATCAGAGCGCTCTGGATATTACATGTCCGGTGCGCTGACGGCGTGGTAGTGGGATTAACCTGCACACCGTTGGACTTCTGGTTCAGAAAGCAATGGCAAACTACTGAACGAAAATTTACCTCGACAATAAACATGTAGGTTGTTCGTAAGGTCCTGACAAGAACATGCAAGATTTGTTAGTGTCCCTAATTGCTACTTCTGTTCTGTACTTCTATGACCGGAAATCAATGTCCGTGAACATATTTCACGTGCTATTTCAATTGTTTCAAAGGTGACCCAGATTTTGATATTTCTGTGTATGAATAATATGCCCACATATTTAACTTGTTTAAATGTTTACCTTTGCTGACTCTCCTCTAGATACCCATATCTGTTTCTACGTGTTTGGCTTCACGTTTTCTTATCTGGCACCTTAACAACTGAGCGCCTGCCTAGTTTGTCTGCGCACGGAGGATGCGCAATGGTCTGTTAACGTTCGAAACTCATGCTGTTTCTTTGTACATGTTTAGTTTTATCTGTATAATCTAATTTTATTTCGTTTAGATCTGTTTGTGTTGTTCAGGAAGAAGACCACTAAGATCGAAACGTCGCGTTCGTTGTGTTGCGGTTTAGCTTATGTTTACATCTTTAGTTTACATAATTCAGTATTATTATTTTCCCCATCGTGATCTCTGTTAACCAGGTCTGTATTCGTTGTAAGGTATGTACACTGCGTCTATGTTTGTTTTCTCTCTATTTGTTTTCCGCAGGAGTCACACAGACTTAACTGTTTTCATCTCAAAATATCCAGACATGGCCAGGAAAACCAAGCAATGTTCGGCTATAAAACCCGAGCAGAAGTGTATAAGTCGCCTGCCAGATCAGTTTGACGTAAACGCAAACTAAAATACAGTCAAACTCAGAAAAACAATAACGACAAACGAAGGAATGAAATAAAGCAGAGCCGCTTAGACTAGATTACTGGAACGTTAAGTGCATCCGTGATGATACACAGAGAAATCCCAAAGGGATACACGGTAGGGATCGGCAGCACTGTAAAATAAATCGACAGGAGGTTGTTTTGGAATAAGTTTTTTATGAAGCCTGGCGTTTGTCAAGTAGCCTCATTTGTTTGCCAGTTTGAACTTGTGGGGTACACAGCGGTGTTATGTTCAGTCTATTTCCATTTCTCTAGCACCTGTTATCGAAATGTTTTTCATTCTAAACTGAGAAACTTATCTTAAGTTTACTTCAAGCTTACACTTTTAACACGTCTTACTGATGTTATAAATATGAAAATTGTGATTATTGCTTTAACTTTGAGCATTCCATGTTTCATATCTCAACGACTGACATTTTGGGCTAACATAACAAAAGGCAGTTCAGGAAAACACCTCAAGGCTTTCGGTTCAATTTAATTTTGATTATCATCATTGCAAAACTGAGATGTTTAGAGATGAAAATATTATGGCCACAGCCAAAGTCCTCAATGTTCTTTATCCTCCTACTCTTCTCCTCTGCCTTCCTTTTCACCATTACCTGTACCTTTTTCTCTTCCTCACCACCTTTTCCCCTTCTCCCCCTCGCCTTCCTCTTCCTCTCCCTCCTCCTCTTCTTCTTCTTCTTCTTCTCCTCCTCCTCCTCCTCCTCCTCCTCCTCCTCCTCATCCATAATAATAATAATAATAATAATAATAATAATAATAATAATAATTCTGCCAGCGGATTGAACCCACGTCAGTGTCTTTCCAGGCAAACGCACTAACCACTGCACCACGGCAGCACTTTAAAAAAAAGTTAAAGAATTTAAATTTAATCACAAAAGATAACAGAAAAATTGAAATGGGATGTCAGAAAGCAAGTGCGCTTGTATCAACTATCACTCACACTAAAACATTCAGATAAACCAATGTCCGCAAAACGAAAGATAATAAATAATTCACCCTAACCCTATTTGCCGGTTTCCGTGGCAAAGTGCTTATGGGCGTGGTTCGTAATCCCTTATACCCTCGTTCGAAACACAGCTGCGAGCGATTTGGCAGCAGAACGCGTAGCGTTTGTTTTACGTTGGAATCGGTTCCGGTCGTTTAGAAAACAATGGCAAACTACTGAACTTGCCAAGAGATCACAGCGGCAGAAATACTGGTGTTGACTGCGATGTCCTGTAAAAAAAAAGATATGGAAAAAAAAACTAACCCTATTTACTAATGTCAAACAAAATTGGACATTATCCAAATCACACTTACGCAAAATCAACACATGAGAGCTGAGATGCTGGAGACGAGCTGCCAACTTAAATGTCCGTGACCTTTAATATATTATCAGACAGACAGTGCGATTAGCACTTTGTGCCACAAATAATGAAATACAGAAGATTAAATTGTTCGACCATCTCGTTAGAATGCAATAAAATCAACTATCAGCACCAGCGCTACATCAAAGAAGATCTGACACGAGAGCAAGAGGACGCCCGAGAAGAACATGCAAAGACGATATCAAAGACATTGTACAATCACACGGAATGATACTATCCGGTGCCACCCATTGGGCGCAGGAGCGTTAACTAAAAAAGTCAATTAAAAGTCGACAGGGTCGACTTCATGGCACCGGGTTTTATCCCATATGGCTATCTCTTTCCGCAGGGCGGCCTGGCGAAAGCGTCACACAAAGCACGAACTCTGTAACTCCAACGACGACCCCCAGAGGTCTAAGAAAAAAATGCACTCGTGAATCGAAGGTCGCAGCCCTGAATCGAACCAACAACCTTCGAAGCCCGAGTCAGAGGGCTTGACCACTTCGCCACGGAGACTCCCTACTATTCCTCCCCACGACGCTTGACAGCAAAAGTGGAAGATGATGATGAATCACCTGCTAACCACTGATGTAACAGGCACGCCTCTATGCACTTATACTGTACGAGCAGCCTGCGTACCCTGGTTTGTACAAGTAATAAACAAGTATTCAACAAAATGTTATTATATTATTTCCACATAGCATCCCCTGGGAGATTTCCACGGTAACTCCCGCGCTAAATCGGTTATGCTACAATTTACTGGAGGTCTCTTGCCCCCGGTACAATACCATTGCGCATGTTCGGAAATTCACGCCACAAAATTAACATAAACGTGTTGTTTACGATGCTGAGAATAAATGGTTTGTGAGAACAGTCCAAAGGTAAGCCACACAGTTGTCTAAAGTATATGTTTGATATTATGAGATACATATTATGTGGGAAAATGCAAAGAATACCATGGACAGACAAAACAACAAATCAGCGTGTCCTACAAGAGATAACTGAAAACCGTAAACATAGACGAGTTCTAAGAATATCTTCGGTAAAGAAAATAACAAATGCATTCATATGTCAAGAGCTGAATATTGAAGAAGGTTGGCTTTTAAAGACGATAAATCAAAGAAAATAGAAATATTTTGGCCATTTGAAACGTCACAAAAGTTAGGAGAGAACAATAATGGAAGGGTATATGCCTTGGAAGAGAGGAAGAGAAAGGCCAAAGAGAAGATGGGTGCAGGATGTGGCGGATGATCTCCACATGGGTGTATCGGACGCGGGACATCTTGCTTATGATCGAGAGGTTTTCCGGAAGGTTGTTATGAGAGCGAGGTTCTGCAAAGGACATGCTACTGAATGAGTGAATGAAATATAGAGATGACCCATGACTCATGTGTGATGGCGAAACATGACCGCCTCAGTCTATCGGCACGGCATATGATGACGACGATGATGATGAGGATGATGATGATGATGTGACAAAGACAAGAGAACATTTTGGCATTTCTGAACTTTTCCCATACGTTTTCTATTGTCATGTATGATTATTCAACTGCCTATCAAATAGGCCTATCTTTGCGTAAGATATTTTGAAATTGAATTTTCGCGGTTTTTTTTTTCATTCACGTGATTTGAACTCAAGCTTAGCCAATACACGTGGTACATCTTCTCGTGCAATGGACTGCTTTGTGTGTGTGGATTAGCTTTCTATATTATCAGTGTCCCTCACCATCAGGCGACCCCACTCCGACTTCAGAGGTACATGTAATTTGCATACCTAAGTAAAGGGCGAGAAGTCAATATTTTAGTCCAGCTGACAGTGTAGAGGTTTGAACCTGCTAGCTCGGCATCAGCACACCGGATGTTTAAGAAGAGCGCTCTTATTCATCATGGAGAGAACTAGACAAATACCAATGTGGAGCACATGAAGAAAACTTAACCAGTGGTTCTTAACCTGTTTTGGCTCATGCACCATATGTTCAGAGTGTCATCCCTCCCCCCTTTCGTATTTCATCCCTATAACTCCCTCCACCCCCCACCCATACACAGTTTACGTAAAAATGGAAGCTAAATTTAATAACACATACTAGAACAAGTCTAGACGTCTACATAAAATGTGATTTGCGGGTCTACTTACATTATAAAACGAATTTTAGAAGGGCGAGAAATACAGACCTATAAAATATGGAAGGAAAAAGAATATCAAGTGATCGGTTCTTCATTAACGCGATCTTGAAATAAAAAGGACGGCTTTAGCACTGATGAAGATGAGGTTTAGAGGCAGAGATGAGTAATCTAGAGAGGACATGGAGGAGGCTGCATGGTAAAGATAGGGATATGAGGGATTGGAGGGGGCTGTATGGGATAGCTAGGGATATGGGGGATTGGAGGGGGCTGTATGGGATAGCTAGGGTTATGGGGGATTGGAGGGGGCTGTATGGGATAGCTAGGGATATGGGGGATTGGAGGAGGCTGCATGGGATAGCTAGGGATATGGGGGATTGGAGGGGACTGCACGGGATAGCTAGAGATATGAACGAACGAACGAACGAACGAACTAACAAAAATCTTTATTTTCAAAGGGTTAAGAATTGGACACGCAGGCCCGTCTGACATTCTGCCCTTCTTCTCTATTTCCTCTCATACATTCTTTCATTCAACATCTCTAATGAAGCAATTCTTTGACAACAAAAGAACAATAAGCATTAAAACGCATGAAAAATAATCAATAATACATGACTCGTTGAGTCAATGTTTAACATGGGCATCATGAATACTCAAGGTGGGTGTAACGTGCCATACATATGGGAATGATTTTGTTTGTTTTTTGGCTATGTGTCGATCGAGATAATTTACCTTTATTATTGTCCTTGTTGCTGTTTTTTGTTTTAAGGGGGCATGTAGCCTGTCCTGAGGTTGCGACTGTATGTATAATGATTGGTGGTGTCTTTGATTTCTTGTGGAAGATTATTCCACAACCGAGTGGCAGAGTATGCAAAGCTAGTTTTGTATAACTCTATCCTAGGTTTAGGGACATGGAGTATATTCGGTCGTTCGCTATGTCTTGCGTTATATTTAAACAATGGCCAAAGGTAGCTAGGGGCATTTTCAAATAGGATTTTGTGAATTAGTTTAGCCTTATTAAAAAGTAGGCGTTTGTGGAGTGGCAGTAACTGAAGACGTTCATGTAGGTTAGAATTGTCTGTAAGCTTATCACCACTGATTAGATGCACTGCACTTTTCTAGAGTGAATAAAGGCGTTTTGTTATTGATTTGGAGTATCCATCCCAGATTATGAAGTAATAATCAATATGTGTTTGTATGCGGGAAGTATAGAATATCTTTCTTGTGTTTTCGTCGAGGAAATTTTTAATTTTCGCAAGTTGGTATACATTTTTGGCTATTCGTTTAACTAGAGCATGAACATGGGAATTAAAGGTTAGATTTTGATCTATGATAAGACCCAGTGCCTTGTGCTCGGTTACACTTTCTATAGACGTGCTAACCAATGTGCACCTGTAGAGTTCTCTGCGAGTTTAGAGTGTGAAGTCTTTGCTTGGTTCCTATTAACATAGATTTTGTTTTAGAAATGTTAATTTGCATGCGGTTTGCATGACTCAAGTTAACTACACTATTTATTTCCTGTTGCAAGGATAATTCTAAAACATTGAGATCAATAGCGTTTGTATATACTGTGCAGTCGTCTGCAAACAGATCGCAGGACGATGACAGATATAAGGGAAGATCATTTATATAAATGGCAAATAACAGAGGGCCAAGTATAGACCCCTGAGTATTAATATATTAGTATATAGTATATTAATATATTATTAAGATATTAATACTAATGATTGATACAGGCATTGATAATGCACATTGGGAGCAAGTCGCCGCTGAACGTGTTTCTTGGATGGCAAACATCAGAAATGGAATAAAGACAAAGGAGAAAATTATTGCAGGTAAATCACACACCGAGCGTGTGAGACGTAAGAGGGTGCATGATGGTGGAAATGACCACGTGTTCACATGCACCCACTGTAAACGAACATTTACAGCGCGAAGTGGCCTTATCAGTCACATTCGCTACCGCCATAGGTAAAAGATATTATGCCTTTTTAAAGCACAAACTATCGTCTCTCAAGACGGCAAGGTGCCAGTGTATTAAGATATGGGGGATTGGAGGTGGCTGCATGGGATAGCTAGGGATAAGGGGGATTCGAGGAGGCTGCATGCGATAGATAGGGATATCGGAGATTGGAGGGGGCTGCATGGGATAGCTAGGGATATGGGGGTTTGGAGGGGGGGGGGCTAAATTGGATAGATAGGGATATGGGTGTTTGGAGAAGGCTGCATGGGATAGATAGGGATATGGGTGTTTGGAGGGGGCTTCATGGGATAGATAGGGATATGGGTGTTTGGAGGAGGCTGCATGAGATAGATAGCGATATGTGAGATTGGAGGGGGGGGGGAGCATGGATAGTTAGGGATATGGGGGATTGGAGGAGGGTGCATGGGATAGATAGGGATATGGGGGATTGGAGGGGGTCTGCATGGGATAGCTAGGGATATGGGGGATTGGAGGAGGCTGCATGGGATAGATAGGGAAATGGGGGATTGGAGGAAGCTACATGAAATAGATAGGGATATAGGGGATTGGAGGGGGCTGTATGGGATAGCTAGGGATTTGACTGATTGATTGATTGATTGATCTTTATTTTAGAAGGGTTACAAATTGGGCACGCAGGCCCGTCTTACATTCGGCCTACCAGTCACTCATCTTTCGTTCATAAATAATGCATGATACATTCACGTTGGAAAATATATTGTCAAATGAATGTTGTAAACATAAGCAGTACATATTACAACGTTATCAGGCACATCCCCCCACCCACACATCACCCACCCACCACATATCCACCACACACACATCCTTTCACCCACACACACCCCCAAGCACGCACACACCCCAGGCATCTATATATACAGACCCCACCCACCCACTCATCCCCAACCATACATCCCCCACATACACACATCTCCCATACCACAAACACACACAGTCCCCCTCCCCACACACACACACACACACACACACACACACACTCGTCCACCCACACATCCTCCACCCATCCACCCATACACCCTTAACCACTCAGCCAAACACACATCCCCAACCACACATTCCCCACAAACACAAACATCCTCTGCCAATCCTCACATCATGCACCCACTCACACACACCCATCCACACTTCCCCCACCACAAATCTCTCCACACCCACACCCCGCACCCACCCCTATACACATCCTCAACCCACACACATCTTCCACCCACACAATCTCCCCACCCACACACACGCCACACCCATCCCACTCACACTCATCCACCCACACATCCTCTACTTATTCTCCACCCATCCACCTACACACCCCCAATCACCCATCCCCTATCAACTCATCCCTAAACCACACGTCCCCCACCCACATATACATCCCCCACCAACCCACACATATATTACCCATACACATCCCCCACCCACACATACATCCCCACCCATACACACATCCCCACACATATCCCACACCCATGTACTCACCCCTCAACCACTCACACCCACAAACCCCGCACCCACCCATCAACATATACCTCCCCAACCTACCCAACCCCACTCACACACCCCAACCACCCAGCCAAACACACATCCCCCACCCTCACACATCCCTCAACCACCCGCACATCCCACACCCAACCACATCTCACCCACCCACGCACACACACGTACCTCACCCACACAAACATCTCCCCAACATCTCCCACCACCCATACATCCCCCACCGCCCATACATACCCCACCTACAAACACCCTCATCACCCACATATACATCCTCCACACTTACCCCACCCACACCCCACCCACATATCCTCCACCCATACACCCATCCCCAGACCCATCACACACCCATCCCCCAACCCACACACATCCCCCAACCACACATCCCTGACACACTCACCCACATACATTCCCCACCCACACAACCCCCACCCACAACACCCACACACTTCGAACTATCCCACACCCCCACACACATCCCACACCCACACACAAATCCCTCACTCACCACACATCCATTCACCCACCCACACACATCTCTCACACACAACCCCTACACACATACATACCCCACATATCCCAAACACACACACACACACACATCCCACAGATACACATTCACAAACACAAATCCTCACATCTAGACACATACATGATGCCTTGCATTATCACCGAAACTAGTATGAACAAACTCCCACACTTTACACACAAATGCAATGACGATTGTCGTGAGTATTCTCGCAAAATTGTAAAAAAAAAATGGAGAAAAAATTGTACATATACATTTTGTAGCGTAAAAATTAGTGATGAAATTCAACTCTCTCTTTCTCTCTCTCTCTCTCTCTCTCTCTCTCTCTCTCTCTCTCTCTCTCTCTCTCTCTCTCTCTCTCTCTCTCTCTCTCTCTCTCTGACGGGCCTGCGTGCCCAGTTTGTGACCCTTTTAAAATAAAGTTGATTTGATTTGATTTGATTTGATCTCTCTCTCTCTCTCTCTCTCTCTCTCTCTCTCTCTCTCTCTCTCTCTCTCTTTCTCTCTCTATCTCTTTCTCTCTCTCTCTCTCTCTCTCTCTCTCTCTCTCTCTCTCTCTCTCTCTCTCTCTCTCTCTCTCTCTCGATTTCCGGTCCCCATTATGGCGGCAAGGCATTGAACCGCTACGGCCTCTGGAGTATTTATCTTAGTGGCTGCGGTTTGAATTTCGCATTTTCCTCATGTTGGACTGGTAGTATATGGTTCCGTCGTCCTGCTACTGAGTGAGAGCGTGGCGCGACTCTGTGAGCTGTGATATTCACGTGGAATGCTTCTACATGTCCGTCTTTGTTTGTACAGTGACCTGCATGTTCGGAACAATGACTACCAGCTGTTGCTGAATTGACTGATTTGCCTTTTCGGTTCACGAGTACATTTTAGCTAGGTATATGAGGGCTTGGGGGGGGGGGGGGTCTGCATGGGATAGCTAGGTATATGAGGGCTTGAGGGGGGGGGGGTCTGCATGGGATAGCTAGGGGTATGAGGGCTTGGGGGGTCTGCATGGGATAGCTAGGTATATGAGGGCTTGGGGGGGGGGGGTCTGCATGGGATAGCTAGGTATATGAGGGCTTGGGGGGTGGTTTGCATGGGATAGCTAGGTATATGAGGGCTTGGGGGGGGGGGTCTGCATGGGATAGCTAGGTATATGAGGGCTTGGGGGGGTCTGCATGGGATAGCTAGGTATATGAGGGCTTGGGGGGGGGTCTGCATGGGATAGCTAGGTATATGAGGGCTTGGGGGGGGGTCTGCATGGGATAGCTCGGTATATGAGACCTTGGAGGGGGCTGCATGGGATAGCTAGGAGTAGGTGGGCTTGGAGGGGACTGCATGGGATAGTTAGGGGTAGGTGGGCTTGGGGGGGGGGGGTCTGCATGTGATAGCTAGTTATATGAGGGCTTGGGGTGGGGTCTGCATGGGATAGCTAGGTATATGAGGGCTTAGGGGGGTCTGCATGGGATAGCTAGGTATATGAGGGCTTGGAGGGGGCTGCAAGAGTTAGCTATGTATATGAGGGCTTGGGGGGGGGGGGTCTGCATGGGATAGCTAGGTATATGAGGGCTTAGGGGGGTCTGCATGGGATAGCTAGTATATGAGACCTTGGAGGGGGCTGCAAGAGTTAGCTATGTATATGAGGGCTTGGAGGGGGCTGCATGGGATAGCTAGGGGTATGAGGGGTTGGAGGGGGCTGCATGGGATAGCTAGGTATATGAGTGCTCAGGGGGGGGGGGTCTGCATGTGATAGCTAGGTATATGGGGGCTTGGGGGGGGGGTCTGCATGGGATAGCTAGGTATATGAGGGCTTGGGGTGGGGATCTGCATGGGATAGCTAGGTATATGAGGGCTTGGGGGGGGGGGTCTGCATGCGATAGCTAGGGGTATGAGGGCTTGGAGGGGCTGCATGGGATAGCTAGGTATATGAGACCTTGGAGGGGGCTGCATGGGATAGCTAGGGGTATGAGGGCTTGGAGGGGTCTGCATGGGATATCTAGGGGTATGAGGGCTTGGAGGGGGCTATAGGGGTATGGCTAGGGGTATGAGGGCTTGGAGGGGGCTGCATGGGATAGCTAGGGGTATGAGGGCTTTGAGGGGCTGCATGGGATAGCTAGGGATTTGAGGGCTTGGAGGGGGCTGCATGGGATAGCTAGGGATATGATACTTTGAAGGAGGCTGCATGGGTTAGCTAGGTATATGAGACCTTGGAGGGGGCTGCATGGGATAGCTAGGTATATGACGGCTTGGAGTGAATTGATTGAGAACCTATGTCCCGGGGGGGGGGGCGGGCGCGGGGAAGGAGTATGGTTAATAGGGCGAATGAAGAAAAGAAAGAATATCCATATAGTATCACTATATGTAGACATATACACATACAGACACCAACATGCACGAGCATAGAAACCCACATATACTTAAACACACATATACGTAGATACAAACACACACGGTAACACAGTAACACATGTAACATCACTGGCACCTGGTCGTCTCGACATACGATAGTTTGTTACATTGTGCTTCAAAGAAAGACATAACTTCTACCAGACCAGGGATGGCGTTATACCTCTCCATAGCACAAAGGCTGGGAATTTATAGTGTGTTTTTTTATGTGATTTATAGTGACCGTGTGTTGCATATGCAGCATGATCCTTCTCTCGGCCTGCCTAGTTTACTCCAAAGCAAAGGAAACACTAATAAATCTGGAAGAAGACAAGCTGCAGAAGCTGTCGGATCAGCAAAGCAATGCACCAATTATTCGCGTGTCGGAGCTACCATCCTAGACCAGTTGCCGACCAAGGCTTAGAGCCTCGTCTTTCCTGCGAGGACATTTAGTCTTTAGGTTGCATTTCCTCGCACTAGAATAAGGCCTGTACCCCCCCCCCCTCCACCCAACCCAATTGCGCTCCTCCTCATGCACTCACATACACATCAACACGCGTCCACGCATGCTCAGATACAACACGACGCACACACGTACAACCAATGTTATACACATACACCCCCGCAGATACACATCCCACACACACATAGTGATAGACATACTCTCGTTTAAATAAACACACCTAACATAGACGTACTTACCTCCCCCTCCCCCCCCCCCCCCCCCCACACACACACACACACACACACACACACACACTCCACATACAACACTATTATCTGTTATCTGTAAAGTTTTCATCCTTGCACTCCGGACCAAAGGTGCTCAGATCCATCTCCCAAACATATGCATCAGCATCACCGCTTTTGTATTGGTTGACGAAGTCCCTCGTTCACCCGATGTGCATCTCGTGTCTGGCCGTGCCAATACTTACTACCACACACAAAGACATGGCTTCACAGTATCAACTCTCTTCAAACGAAACAATTTATCTTAATGAAGTGGCCACAGAAGGGGCGGTAACAAAGGACTATTTTAGTAACTAACGGCAAATTTTCAAAGCTCGATTGCACATAAATAATATATATGTCTGTTAGTTATAAATATAGCAGATAGTATGATGCCAAAGAATCACTGGTTTCCATTTCTGATATTCTGGGTGTTTTGTATTTCATTTAAATGTATTACTTCTAAGATTACTTAAATGTTAAAATATGGACATAGCGTGAACAAAGAAACAGCTTTTTATATACCGTATTGGACGTACAATAAACGATTACTCAACTATAGTGAAGCGTTAGCAGTCAGACGGTTCTAGCTCGTTTTGTGCAAACAGAAAGAGTTCGTGTTATTTGAAATTTCCGTGGAGATAACAGATATTCCACAATCCATCATATGCCATGCCAGTAAGCTTGGGCGGTCATGGCTCGCCATTTCACTCGATCGTCAGAGTCGTGGATCAGCTCAGTGTTCCTGTCTCGACTATGCCATGTGGTCAAGCCATCCAGGTATTTACTTCTCTGTCTTTCCCCTGTTATCCTCCCCTCGATCTTGTCAGTTGTCACCAAGTTCTTCAATTTATTTCTTCTCATAACGTGTCCAAAAATTGTGATTGTCTACGTCTAATTTCTCTAATCAGTTTACGATTTTCATTTGTATCTTGTAGAACTTGGTCATTAGTTTTTCTGTCTGTCCATTGTATTCTTTTCATTCTTCTCAGAAACCACATCTCCACAGTTTAGTTTAGTTAGTTTAGCTTAGTCTTTGGATCAACATCACGGCACACGGTTTAACCCATAAGTGCTCCGTTTTCCTCCTAACTCAGACCTGAGTCTGGAGAAACTCATCTCAGTGCACGAACTCCGTTGCATCGGCGAGGATCCTGAAATCCTTTGGGTAGATTTTTAACTCGAAATTTTGCCCGTGCAGCGCCGTTAGGCTACTCTTTTTCGATTTCCAACTGCCAAGGGATTTTTTACGTGCGCAACAATACACACGGGTGTCCGATCTCACTACCCAGAGACCAGGGGAAATTTTATTACTGGAAGTCCAGGTGGATTTTTAAAAATAAATCCCGGTCCTCACCGGGATCTGAACCCGGGACCTCCAGCACTCGAGGCGGACACCATACCTCGAGACTACTCATTGTCCAAGCTTCACATCTATACAAAAGTACGGACTCTATGTGGCACGTCAGCACTCTTTTTCTCATTTCAAAAGACATCATTTTATTGGTTATTATATTTTTCATCTTGCTAAAGGCTACTTTCGCCATGGCGATTCTTGTTCTACTATCTTCAAAGCATCTCCCATCAGATGTTATTACTGTTCCGAGATAATTATACCTATTCACTTGTTGAAGAATATTCCCATTTACTTGTATATTACATTGTGGTATTTCGTTCTTCCTGGTGACGACCATAAATCTGTGTCTTTTTCCAATTTAATTCTACCCTAGTTGTTCACTGCGTGCAACAACCGCATCTACTAATTGTTGCAGATCCTGTTCATTGTCTGCAATCAATACTGTATCATCTGCATATCTAATGTTATTGATGTTTCTTCCTCCGATGATCATTCCATTTGTGTCTTCCAAATTTCTGAAAATATTGTCACTGTAAAGGGAAAAAAGATCTAGAGACATTACATATCCCTTTCTCACACCCCTCTTAAAAGGTAGATATTGTCCCACTTCATTATCAATTCTTATGGCAGCTTGTTCTTTCCAATATATGTTTATTATTAGTCTAATGTCTTTCCCATAAATTTGTGGATCTGCAAGCATCTCTACTATGTTGACATGTCTTACTCTATCGAAACCCTTTGTGTAGTCAATAAAGCGAAGATGTATATCTTTGTTTTCTTCTATAGAATGTTCAATTACTGATCGCAGCATATACACAGCATTTACTGTACCCGTACCTTCTCCAAACCCACATTGATCTTCTCCTATTTCAGGTTGTATTTTCTTTCTCACTCTTTGCATGATTATTCGTAGAAAAATCTTCGTACTGTGACTCATTGTACTAATTGTTCATTGTTATCACATTCCAAGTCTCCTGATTTCTTTGGGATTGCAATAAATACAGAATACCCGTGACTATGTGTTTTAGTTGTGTCAGATTAAGTATTATTAATTTATTTACTCCATGTGGTATATAACTCAGCAGTATGCACCTGACGAAATGTAGCGAAATGTGCCAGGCAATAAATCGTACAACATATTGTTTGTGACGTCTGTGTTTACATTTTAAAATGGCATTGATACAGTTTTGTAACAATAGAGGTAATTAATTAGTTACATATCCTTTACAGGACATCGCAGTGAACCCCAGCATTTATTTGTGCTGTTTGTGATCTCTTGGAAAGTTTATGTTTAGTAGTCTGCCATTGCTTTCTGAACGACCGGCACACATACCATTTTGTAAAAAAACCAACACAAGGCGGTCTCCTGCCAAATCGCCGGCAGATGTATTTCGAACGCGGTATGCGGGAAAACGAACTCAGTCCGTAACACCTTCCCCACGGAGCGGCCGTTAATTGCGCATTGAATTGCGTAAAAGAATCCCGCGATTTCTGGCAATTGAGCCCAGACTATTATTTTCGTAAGCAAACAACAAACTAATATGTTGCAGCCGCTCTATTATAGACATTATTATTTGCAAACTACCGCGAGTATTGCCCGTTACATAAAAACAGCTTTGCTCTTTTAGCGAGAAAATAGTATTTTCAGATAACGTTGTCTTGGCGTAAATATCTGATTAAGTTACATCATGTTTTTGTTTTTCCTTATCAAATTCAGAACTCCCATCTGTATGACGGTATCTCACAATCCACAGACTGTGGAATCACAACAGTAAGACTATAGGATCACAACAGTAAGACGGTATTTCACAGTCAACATACTGTAGGATCACAACAGTAAGATGGTATTTCACAGTCAACAGTTTGTGGATCACAACAGTAAGACGGTATTTCACAATCAACAGTTTGTGGGATCACAACAGTAAGACGGTATTTCACAATCAACAGTTTGTGGGATCACAAAAGTATGACGGTATTTCACAATCAACAGTTTGTGGGATCACAACAGTAAGACGGTATTTCACAGCCAACTGACTGTAGGATCACAACAGTAAGACGGTATTTCACAATCAACAGTTTGTGGGATCACAACAGTAAGACGGTATTTCACAATCAACAGAGTGTAAGATCACAAAAGTATGACGGTATTTCACAGCCAACTGACTGTAGTATCTCCACGACAGAGCTGTTATCACAATTAACAGATTGTATGATCAATATTATGTTTGTTACTGCCTAATGTACTGAACTGTTCTGATACTGCATGTAATGTGTGTGTGTGTGTGTGTGTATATATATATATATTATATATATATATATATATATATATATATATATATATATATACGTACGTACACAGACAGACAGACAGACAGACAGACAGACAGGCAGACAGGCAGGCAGGCAGGCAGGCAGCCAGCCAGGTAGGAATGCATATAGACAGACAGACAGACAGACAGACAAACAGACAGACAGGCAGGCAGGCAGACAGGCAGACAGACAGACAGACGGACGGACAGACAGACAGACAGACAGACAGACAGACAGGCAGGCAGGCAGGCAGACAGGCAGACAGACAGACAGACGGACGGACAGACAGACAGACAGAGACAGACACACAGACAGACACTGAAACACACAGACACACTGACAGACACACAGACGGACAGACACACACAGACAGAGACAGACACACCCACAGACAGACAGACACTGAAATACACAGACAGGCGCTTAAGAAGATAGTGGAAGATAAATAATTTGTATAGGAGACACAAGCAAACAGAAACGAATGTTGCACACGTCGGAGATATCAAAAATTTAAAACATTGCCATGGATGTAAGAAAAACATGAGCTCAGCCTCTCCCACCAACTAAGGACCCCTTGTGAGAATAAGCCACCAGAGATTCGTCTCGAGAGATGTCGATCATGGGCAGGCGAGTTTGCACAACAGTCGATAATCACACGAGGTCTGGTCAAGAGAATTGAGGCACGGAGGTTCTATGAATCAAGGGCCCCCGAGTCTCTACTGCTGGAGAATTGATAACTCCGGTCCACGATGCATCTGAAGTACAACCGTAAATGGATGATTAGATGCTATTCAACTCAAAATAGGAACTAAAAAAGGGGTGGGGATGGTGGTGGTTGTTAAAAATATAAATTAGACAAATATTAAAAGAATTTCGTGTATTTTTTTTTTCTTTCAATTTGAAGCCTATTTGTGGTTGAACGATATTATTCGCATGTATTACTAATGATCTCTGATAACTCAAGTAAAAACAATGTCAACAGATTCGAACAGGTAGTTGTGTGTTACAAGACACGGTTAAGAGTTGATGACAGAACGAAAGAAGAGGTCAGTGAAATATTACGGCAACGTTAAAATACATAACATTGTTATAAAAACCATACTGCAAGGTAAGGATGAAGGCAAGCGAGCAAGAGGTAGACAACGATGCAAGTTGGAAGATAACATCAAGAGATGGACAAAATGCAGTCTGACAGAATGTACAGTCAAGGAGAGAGAGATACAGTTTTGGAGATCCAATGCAGCCAGCCTTCATTGTGGAGACGACACTTGATTGATTGATTGAAAAGACACGGTTGGAGTTTAAGTGGTGCAGAGGCTAGCTCGCTTGCCCGCCGGTCCAGTGGATATCTGTTCAAATCTCCATCCAGGCGTATTGTTTTTAAAATTGATCTTGGCTCTTACGTCGACCCAACCTAAACTGAGCACTATAATATGTCCTGGGAAATAAAGGCGGCGGCGACCAGAAAGTTCGAGATTGTTAAAGACAGTTGTTGATAAATGAAAGCCATGCTCCGTGGATTGTAATACGGAAGACGATCAGTGATCGAACTTATCAACAACACAGAGGAAGGCCAGTGCCACTCTGAATGACACAAGCTGATGATATTTTACTGCACATAAACAAATACCCATCACGGGTGTAGAAGAATCCTTTACTTAATTCGTTTTTATTAAAAGTCACAGTGAAGATTAAACCCTTTTAAAAATTAATATTATTTAAAACAAACAAACAAACAAATAAACAAACAAACAAACAAACAACGCCTACAGTCAAAACCACTTGTTAATAAAAAGATCAAGTCAATAATTAAGAAATTTAAACTGTCACAAGCTGTGAACATCTTAGCTCCATAATTAATAACATCTGGAAATGTCCACAATAAAATTAAGAAATAAGATCCTTCAAGGCTGGAGAACTCTGACAACCATGAAGGATGTATTGCATGGCATTAGCAAACAAATGAAAGTAAATATTTGAAGACATGATTCCTCTGGCAATATATGAGTGTGAATCATTCACCACAGTCTCTAAAGAAGAAGCACGAGGCATACAGAAATGCAAGAGATCGAGTCCACAAAACGAAACCACGACCTTCGCAGAACAAACAGGCGGCTTGACCACTTGGCCACGGTGACTTCCCGTTCTCAACTCGAGTCTCTTGAACTAAAGCTACAGCAACAATTCTCAAAACACCTTCGAATCGCTTGTTGCATATCCTTCACAGGACGTCGCAGTCATCTACATCATTTTTTGGCTGATCAACACAGGACATGCTAGATAAACGGGACATGAAACTACACGAACGAACGAACGAACTTTATTTTCAAAGGGTCACAAATTGGGCACGCAGGCCTGCCTTACAATTGGCCCTTCCAATCACTCATCTTTCGTTCATCAATTATGCATGTTGCATTCACATAGGGAAAAACACATTGTCAAATGGATGTTGTAAACAAACAATGCATATTACCATGCTATGAGACCGGAAGACACACGTACACACGCACATTCATAAACACACACACACACACATACAAACATACACACCTGCATGAACATCATCATTTGCACAGACTCACACAGTTATGCACACACTCAATAACATACAAATACACACTCCCTCGCATACACTGCATGCACACATACATACATACATACATACATACATACATACATACATACATACATACATACATACACACACACACACATACATACATACATACATACATACATACATACATACATACATACATACATACATACATACATACATACATACATACATACATACATACATACATACATACATACACATATACATAAACACACACGCACGTACACATACATACACCCATACATCCATACACACACACTTTCACACGTTTACACACAAATGTATCATTACACACATACACGCACATGCATACGTTTACACAAAAACATACACCCACGCATACACACATACACACATATAGACACATAAACACGCATACACACATACTAACACATACACACACATATCCAAAAACATTCACACACGTACACACGCGTACACACATAACATACACAAACACACACATAAACACAACAAACACACACATACGCACATATAGACATACACACAAACATATACACTTACACACATATACAAACATGCAAACACATACACGTACATACACACATACACACTCATACACACATACGCATTCATAAACACACACATATAAACATACACACATAGACACACATAGTCACACATCCTTCCACCCACACACACACACTCACACATCTAGACGCATACACGCCGCCTCACATAATCACTATATCTAATATCAATAAACTCTCACACGTTACACACACTTACACTGACGATTATCGTGATCACCCTCACAAAAATGGGGAAAAAAATAGAAAACATGGGAAAACGGTGAAAATGATAAAACAAAAAACAGTATTTTATACACATACATTGTGTAACGTAACAAATAGTGATGCAATTCACTTAGATTATTAATACAATTGACATAAACATGATGAAATAAGCAGTGCACATAGTACATGTTAAAATCAAGCGGCAGTAAAAATGATAATATGAAATATGAGGATACAGAAAGAAATATGGAATACGTGTCAAAAGGCATGCGTGAGCTCAACTCTTTGTCTCTCTATCTCTCTTTACTTTTCTTTCACACACACACTCACAGACACTTACTCTTTCAGACAGACAGACAGACAGACAGACAGACAGGCAGGCAGGCAGGCAGGCAGACAGACAGACAGACAAGCAGGCAAGCAGGCAGATAGATAGATTGAACACACTTTATATTCACAGGGTCACAAATTGGGCACGCAGGCACGTCTAACATTCGGCCCTTCCAATCACTCATCTTTTGTTCATCATTGTGCATGTTACATTCACATAGGAAACAAACCTGTCATGTCACGAGACAGGGGCTGACCAACACAGGACATGCTAGATACACTGGACATGAAACTACACGAGGCAGGATGAGTGGCGAAGTAGGAGAGTTATTTCGCTTGGCTGTGATAATATCGCGAGTCTGCAAGCTGCCTGCCACATGATAGTGTAATCTATATATATAAAAATCTTTGTGTGTATGTATGTATGTATGTATGTATGTATGTATGTATGTATGTATGTATGTATGTATGTATGTATGTATGTATGTATGTATGTCCGTCCTTTATGCGTTCGCGAACGGTCCAACCGATTCAGATGAAATTTTCTACACGTTTTCCTTTCATTCATGTGCAACCAACTGTGATAGATTTATCTATCAGCTATCAGCTATTACCTTCCTAAAATTTAATTTTGTAATTACATGACTGAACATAAGAAAATATAAGAATATATGACAAAAAGGGATATAACTTTTAGTAGCATTGTTATATCTTAAGTTACGTCCCCTGGCTATAGAAATCTATATGAATTAAATGAGGTGCAGCCGGGCCAGGTCAGACAGACAGATAGAACGGGGGCCAAGTTTACTTTAGATAGATCTCTTCCAATCATATTTTCTATCTATTCTTCTATTCTATCTATATTTTGTTGTTATGTTCGGGCCGAACATACATACATAGACAGACAGACAGACAGACAGACAGACAGACAGACAGACAGACAGACAGAGACAGATAGATAGATAGATAGATAGATCGGGAACGGGAGCTTATATGACTACTTATGAGATGCTCCCCACCAGGGCCTGGGCGAAGTCGGGCCGGGTCGGACAGACAGACAGACAGATAGTCGGGAACGGGAGCTTATATGACTACTTATATAAATTAAATGAGATGCTCCCCATCAGGGTCTGGGCGAAGCCGGGCCGGGTCAGACAGACAGACAGACAGACAGACAGACAGATACATACATACATACATACGCACGCACGCACGCACGCACGCACACACACACACATCCCCGCCAGAGCCTGGGCGAAGCCGGGCCGGGCAGCTAGTAGTTGATAAAAGACATAGTTTGGAGAGAGTGATTCATTGTCTCATTAGAAGCCAGGCATCTGTGTGTTGGTGCAGCTGTGGAGGTTCTAATGTCGAATTCCGATGTCTCATCGAGTATTGAACAAAGACAGTGCTTTCATGTGTATAATTATGTATGTAATTATGTGTGTATTTATATGTGTAATTATGTGTGTAATTATGCGGTAAGCGATATAAATTAGCTCTGTTTAATAGATTACAAGATCAGAGGCTGTGGATAAATGAGGCAATGCAGGAGTGAAGGGATTAATTCTGAGATCCCAGACAGATAAGTGAAGGCCGTGCTAATCTCATTATCATCTAGTTATGTGTTTTTTTTGGGTTTTGATTATGTGCATGAGTACTGCTGTTGGTATTGTCAATATCTCATTTCGTTGCTGTTGTTGCTATTATTGATGTTGTATTTGCTCTTCTTCTTCATCTTCCTTTTCCTCTTTCTCCTACTTCTCCTCCCTCTTCTCCTCCTCCTTCTCCTCCTCCTTCTCCTTCTCCTCGTCCTGCTCCTCCTTCTCTTCCTACCCCTCCCCTCTCCCCCTCCTCCTCTTCCCGCTTCTTCTTCTTGTTTTTCTTCTTCTTTTCTTCTTCTTCTTCTTCTTCTTCTTCTTCTTCTTCTTCTTCTTCTTCTTCTTCTTCTTCTTCTTCTACTCCTACTAATACTCGTTCATTAGTTTAATTAATGCCACGAGTAGTTTGTTAAGTGCGTACTGTAACGAAGTCACTGGTATCCCTCGTACACAGGATTGTTCCCTACTTCCTGTAACATGTTTATCCATCTCATTATCTGAAGTGTTGTTCCTGTGTTTGTGTACAGTACACCACTCTCATATGTTTGTTGTGTCTGACAACGTATTGCATTCTCCTTATCGTATTGCCATCTATTACATGGTTGCATGTGACATTCTCTCCGTATTGCCATCTATTACATGGTTGCATGTGACATTCTCTCCGTATTGCCATCTATTACATGGTTGCATGTGACATTCTCTCCGTATTGCCATCTATTACATGGTTGCATGTGACATTCTCTCCGTATTGCCATCTATTACATGGTTGCTTGCATGTGACATTCTCTCCGTATTGCCATCTATTACATGGTTGCATGTGACATTCTCTCCGTATTGCCATCTATTACATGGTTGCATGTGACATTCTCTCCGTATTGCCATCTATTACATGGTTGCATGTGACATTCTCTCCGTATTGCCATCTATTACATGGTTGCATGTGACATTCTCTCCGTATTGCCATCTATTACATGGTTGCATGTGACATTCTCTCCGTATTGCCATCTATTACATGGTTGCATGTGACATTCTCTCCGTATTGCCATCTATTACATGGTTGCATGTGACATTCTCTCCGTATTGTCATCTATTACATGGTTGCATGTGACATTCTCTCCGTATTGCCATCTATTACATGGTTGCATGTGACATTCTCTCCGTATTGCCATCTATTACATGGTTGCATGTGACATTCTCTCCGTATTTGCCATCTATTACATGGTTGCATGTGACATTCTCTCCGTATTGCCATCTATTACATGGTTGCATGTGACATTCTCTCCGTATTGCCATCTATTACATGGTTGCATGTGACATTCTCTCCGTATTGCCATCTATTACATGGTTGCATGTGACATTCTCTCCGTATTGCCATCTATTACATGGTTGCATGTGACATTCTCTCCGTATTGCCATCTATTACATGGTTGCATGTGACATTCTCTCCGGAGACGCTATAGACAGCGGATAGCCCACTTCCCTACCGGCTGGTGATATGTGTTCAATTCCCCATAAATGCTAGGGTGTTTAAAAATGTATCTGCTCTCCCAATTTAACTGACACTAAAATGAGGTACCAGGGAATGTTATGGCAAGTAAAGGCGGCCGGAATAATATTGAGCACATCACTCATCGCGTGCCGATTGATTTATACAAATATGGAGATGGAGGGATCTACATACTTGCCCCCAAGGCGTGGAGGATGGTCCGTTACGTACTCTTACTTACTTTTTATGTGACATCCATACAATTCTTATTTACACTTGACATCTGTGCTTGACTATTTCTATTGTTTTGAATTTTATCTAGAAATGTGTCTTATTTCTCTCAGATATTGACTTGTTTCTCTAAGAGACCTAGATTGACTTGTTTCTCTAAGAGACCTAGATTGACTTGTTTCTCTAAGAGACCTAGATTGACTTGTTTCTCTAAGAGACCTAGATTGACTTGTTTCTCTAAGAGACCTAGATTGACTTGTTTCTCTAAGAGATTTACATTGTCTTGTTTACATAAAAGAGCTACATTGACTTGTTCCTCTAAGACACCTGCATGATCTTGTATCTCTAAGGGACTTACGTCGTGTTATGTTTCTCTAAGAGGGATCTACACTGTATTGTTTCTATCATAGACCTACATTGTCTTTTGTTTCTCTAAGTGCTCTACATTGTCTTGTTTCTCAAAGAGATTTACATTGTCTTGTGTTTCTCTAAGAGACCTACATTGTCTTGTGTTTCTCTAAGAGACCTATATTGTCTTGTGTTTCTCTAAGAGACCTACATTGTCTTGTGTTTCTCTAAGGGATCTACACTGTCTTGTTACTCTCAGAGAAACCTACATTGTTTTGTCTCTCTAAGTGAGATATACATTCTCTTGTATCTCTAAGAGACCTATATTGTCTTGTTTCCCAAAGAGACCTACTTTGTCTTGTTTCTCTCAGAGACCTACATTGTCTTGTTTCTCTAAGAGACCTACATTGTCTTGTTTCTCAAAGAGACCTACTTTGTCTTGTTTCTCTCAGAGACCTACATTGTCTTGTTTCTCAAAGAGACCTACATTGTCTTGTTTCTCAAAGATACCTACATTGTCTTGTTTCTCTAAGAGACCTACATTGTCTTGTTTCTCAAAGAGACCTACATTGTCTTGTTTCTCAAAGAGACCTACATTGTCTTGTTTCTCTCAGAGACCTACATTGTCTTGTTTCTCAAAGAGACCTACTTTGTCTTGTTTCTCTCAGAGACCTACATTGTCTTGTTTCTCAAAGAGACCTACATTGTCTTGTTTCTCTAAGAGACCTACATTGTCTTGTTTCCCAAAGAGACCTACTTTGTCTTGTTTCTCTCAGAGACCTACATTGTCTTGTTTCTCAAAGATACCTACATTGTCTTGTTTCTCTAAGAGACCTACATTGTCTTGTTTCTCAAAGAGACCTACTTTGTCTTGTTTCTCAAAGAGACCTACATTGTCTTGTTTTTCAAAGAGACCTACATTGTCTTGTTTCTCTCAGAGACCTACATTGTCTTGTTTCTCAAAGAGACCTACTTTGTCTTGTGTCTCTCATAGACCTACATTGTCTTGTTTCTCAAAGAGACCTACATTGTCTTGTTTCTCTAAGAGACCTACATTGTCTTGTTTCCCAAAGAGACCTACTTTGTCTTGTTTCCCTCAGAGACCTACATTGTCTTGTTTCTCAAAGATACCTACATTGTCTTGTTTCTCTCAGAGACCTACATTGTCTTGTTTCCCAAAGAGACCTATATTGTCTTGTTTCCCAAAGAGACCTACTTTGTCTTGTGTCTCTCATAGACCTACATTGTCTTGTTTCTCAAAGAGACCTACATTGTCTTGTTTCTCTCAGAGACCTACATTGTCTTGTTTCCCAAAGAGACCTACTTTGTCTTGTTTCTCTCAGAGACCTACATTGTCTTGTTTCTCAAAGAGACCTACATTGTCTTGTTTCTCTCAGAGACCTACATTGTCTTGTTTCTCTCAAAAGACCTACATTGTCTTGTTTCCCAAAGAGACCTACTTTGTCTTGTTTCTCTCAGAGACCTACATTGTCTTGTTTCTCAAAGAGACCTACATTGTCTTGTTTCTCTCAGAGACCTACATTGTCTTGTTTCTCTCAGAGACTTACATTGTC
This sequence comes from Cepaea nemoralis, assembly GCA_014155875.1. NCBI lineage: Eukaryota > Metazoa > Mollusca > Gastropoda > Stylommatophora > Helicidae > Cepaea > Cepaea nemoralis. The sequence goes on along the minus strand of JACEFZ010007761.1, from coordinate 265,514 downwards.
TTGTGTTTATCTCAGAGACTTACATTGTCTTGTGTTTCTCTCAGAGACTTACATTGTCTTGTGTTTCTCTATGAGACTTACATTGTCTTGTGTTTCTCTCAGAGACTTACATTGTCTTGTGTTTCTCTCAGAGACTTATATTGTCTTGTTTCTCTCAGAGACTTACATTGTCTTGTGTTTCTCTCAGAGACTTACATTGTCTTGTGTTTCTCTCAGAGACTTACATTGTCTTGTTTCTCTCAGAGAAACCTACATTGTTTTGTCTCTCTTAGTGAGATATAAATTCTCTTGTATCTCTAAGAGACCTACATTGTCTTGTTTCCCAAAGAGACCTACTTTGACTTGTGTCTCTCATAGACCTACATTGTCTTGTTTCTCAAAGAGACCTACATTGTCTTGTTTCTCTCAGAGACCTACATTGTCTTGTTTCTCTCAGAGACCTACATTGTCTTGTTTCTCTCAGAGACCTACATTGTCTTGTTTCTCTCAGAGACCTACATTGTCTTGTTTCTCTCACAGACCTACTTTGTCTTGTGTCTCTCATAGACCTACATTGTCTTGTTTCTCAAAGAGACCTACATTGATTTATTACTATCAGAGACCTACATAGTCTTGTTTCTCTCAGAGACCTACATTGTCTTGTTTCTCTCAGAGACATACATTGTCTTGTTTCTCTCAGAGACTTACATTGTTTTGTTTCTCTTAGAGACCTACATTGTCTTGTTTCTCTCAGAGACTTACATTGTCTTGTGTTTCTCTCAGAGACTTACATTGTCTTGTTTCTCTCAGAGAAACCTACATTGTTTTGTCTCTCTAAGTGAGATATACATTCTCTTGTATCTCTAAGAGACCTATATTGTCTTGTTTCCCAATGAGACCTACTTTGTCTTGTGTCTCTCATAGACCTACATTGTCTTGTTTCTCAAAGAGACCTACATTGATTTATTACTATCAGAGACCTACATTGTCTTGTTTCTCTCAGAGACCTACATTGTCTTGTTTCCCAAAGAGACCTACATTGTCTTGTTTCTCTCAGAGACCTACATTGTCTTGTTTCTCTCAGAGACTTACATTGTCTTGTTTCTCTCAGAGACCTACATTGTCTTGTTTCTCTCAGAGACATACATTGGCTTGTTTCTCTCAGAGACCTACATTGTCTTGTTTCTCTCAGAGACTTACATTGTCGTGTGTTTCTCTCAGAGACTTACATTGTCTTGTTTCTCTAAGATGCCTACATTGTTTTGTTTCTCTCAGAGACTTACATTGTCTTGTGTTTCTCTCAGAGACTTACATTGTCTTGTGTTTCTCTCAGAGACTTACATTGTCTTGTTTCTCTCAGAGAACCCTACACTGTTTTGTTTCTCTAAGTGAGATATACAATCTCTTGTATCTCAAAGAGACCTACATTGTTTTATTACTATCAGAGACCTACATTGTCTTGTTTCTCTCAGAGACCTACATTGTCTTGTGTCTCTCAGAGACCTACATTGTCTTGTTTCTCAAAGAGACCTACATTGTTTTATTACTATCAGATACCTACACTGTCTTGTTTCTCTCAGAGACCTACATTGTTTTATTACTATCAGAGACCTACATTGTCTTGTTTCTCTCAGAGACCTACATTGTCTTGTTTCTCTCAGAGACCTACATTGTCTTGTTTCTCTCAGAGACCTACATTGTCTTGTTTCTCTCAGAGACTTACATTGTCTTGTTTCTCTCAGAGACCTACATTGTTTTGTTTCTCTTAGAGACCTACATTGTCTTGTTTCTCTCAGAGACTTACATTGTCTTGTGTTTCTCTCAGAGACTTACATTGTCTTGTTTCTCTCAGAGAAACCTACATTGTTTTGTCTCTCTAAGTGAGATATACATTCTCTTGTATCTCTAAGAGACCTATATTGTCTTGTTTCCCAGTGAGACCTACTTTGTCTTGTGTCTCTCATAGACCTACATTGTCTTGTTTCTCAAAGAGACCTACATTGATTTATTACTATCAGAGACCTACATTGTCTTGTTTCTCTCAGAGACCTACATTGTCTTGTTTCCCAAAGAGACCTACATTGTCTTGTTTCTCTCAGAGACCTACATTGTCTTGTTTCTCTCAGAGACCTATATTGTCTTGTTTCTCTCAGAGACCTACATTGTCTTGTTTCTCTCAGAGACTTACATTGTCTTGTATCTCTCAGAGACCTACATTGTCTTGTTTCTCTCAGAGACCTACATTGTCTTGTTTCTCTCAGAGACCTATATTGTCTTGTTTCTCTCAGAGACTTACATTGTCTTGTTTCTCTCAGAGACCTACATTGTCTTGTTTCTCTCAGAGACCTACATTTTCTTGTTTCTCCAGAGACTTACATTGTCTTGTTTCTCTAAGATGCCTACATTGTTTTGTTTCTCTAAGTGAGATATACATTCTCTTGTATCTCTAAGAAACCTATATTGTCTTGTTTCTCAAAGAGACCTAATTTGTCTTGTGTCTCTCACAGACCTACATTGTCTTGTTTCTCAAAGAGACCTACATTGTTGTATTACTATCAGAGACCTACATTGTCTTGTTTCTCAAAGAGACCTACATTGTATTGTTTCTTTCCGAGACCTACATTGTCTGTTTTCTCTCAGAGACCTACATTCCATGAATATTATCTATGCCCCTGAGATCATAAACTCCGGAATGCCACCAGAAAAACGAAGATAATCAATTGATCGATTATAAACTTTTCCTTGAAAATACTCAGTTTTATTTACACATTCGGGCCCCTGAGGATGCAAGAGATGGATCGGTTTGGATTATATGGATTGTCATCCATCTGCCTTAGCTAATTGTAATTGCCACTTGCTTCTGACCTAGAGAAACAACAGTGGACGTTAAACTCTATGGATCACTGCGTGAACTAAAAAAAAGACCACAGTTACATTAATACAAGAGACAACATTGCAGATACAGACACAATACAAGCGAACGAAAGAAGAAGAGAATTTCCAGTTAAAATTAATTTTAGTGAGTCTTCTATTATTTATTGTTGCACATCTTTCATGTGTTTGTAATGAATATTGTTTTTGTTGTTGTCGTTGTTGTAAATGATTAACTTTATAAGTGATGTATAAATGAAATAATGTATGAGAACAGAGATGAGAAGGGCAGAATGTCAGACGGGCCTGCGTGCTCAATTCTTAATTATTTGAACATAAAGTTCGTTCGTTCGTTAGTTCGTTCGTTCGTTAGTTCGTTCGTTCGTTAGTTCGTTAGTTCGTTCGTTCGTTCCATCGTATAAAGCATGTTCATGGAAGAAGAAGAAGGAGTGGACAAGCACGACAGACAGACACGGGACATTGCAGACGCCAAGGACATGAGGGTGCATGTGACAAAAGAAACCGGCCAGGGATTGAGAGATTTGTCCAAGGACATTTCATAGAACTGGGACAAGAACGTTTCATAGAAGTAAACAAAGATGGACAGAAAAGGAAGGAAATAGTTCTTTAGGAAACACACGAAACTGTACATTTGTTAGATACATTGGACTCAGGTAGTCCATGTTTACTGAGCACGTTATAAGAAGAAATGCACTTGAAAACATGGTGACATATGGCACACTTGGTGAAAAAACAAATAAATGGAAGACAAAGATATAAACAATTGGAATGCTCGGCCACAAGGCCGTATTGAGACAAGAATACAGGCCCTATCCAAGACTCTGCGATCATGTAATATAACGTGGGTTGTGGGATAGAAATATTCCCTATCAAAGGAGAAGTAAGGTGCCTCCTTCCCTCCGCTAGCCTATGGGACACCCTTGGGCAAGTGGAGTACCCGTTTAGCCTCCTGAAGAGCAACCGACAGATAGTTGTAGGTTATGGTCTCCAGTTTCGCCACTGTAGGCAGAGGAACTCTTTTTTGGGGGAGACAATGGCCACGATCATTGAAGAAGGAAAGCAATGGCAAACTACCTTATTTACGGATGCCAAGAAAATTATGTTTTGCGATATTATTAAAATTGTGTGAGACGAGATGAGATGGAAAGGGACGGATTAAGACAGGGGAGGATTTTAAGATTATATATTCTAGATGAGAGGAAAGGCAAAGAGGAGTAGCAATTATCTTGGATCTGAAAACATCAAAATCTGTTAAAGGATATTGGACAGTGTCAGACGGGGTTCTATTGGTAAAATTAACCGACAGACCTTTTAACTTAAACGTCATTGAAATATATGCCCCAACGGGAGAAAGCAGTGAAATAGTATAGAGAAGTTTTATAATGACATGGAGAATGAATTGAAGAAATGTAAAAATTCAGAAATAAAAATCATAAAGGGTGACTTTAATGTGAAACGTAGGAAATCAAGGTGATTGATGCACTTTAGGCAAATATAATTTGGGAGAACGACACTAGAGAGGATACAGACACATAGAATGTGCAAAAGAACATGAACTGATTGTCGGAAACACCTGGTTTAAGCAACATCACAGAAGATTGTGGATACGGAGAAGGTTTTGAAATGCGTTAACAGTCGCAAAAACAGTTTCAAAATGCAGACTGCTACAGTGGTCACAGATTGATTATAGGCATATTTAAAGTAAAGTTAAAGAAAGTCAAGTATACACCTGAAAACACTAAATATGATCTGCGTGCATTAAAAATTACAAGTAAATGCAAAACAATTGTAACACAGAAGTAAAGAAAAAAGAAAAGATTTGGTGTATTGTCTGATCTAGAGATGGTATTTCAAGATGTCGATGATCAATGGGAAATGTTTAAGAATTCAATCAATTTTGCTACAGAAACAATTATCCCAAAATTACAGGAAGTATGTCGTAAGAAATGGATGACTGACGCAATTTTAGGACTAATGGAAACAAGGAGGCACAACAAAAATGATCCTGACAAATATGAAGAGAGTCACAGGAAAGTCAGAAAATTATGTAAAGAAGTAAAAGAAGCATGGCTTGAAAATAATTGCATAGAAATTGAAAAAAAAAAACACAACAGTAAAAATACCAAATCAATGCATAAAAGAATTTGGGAGCTTACTAATAAAAGAACACCTACATCAACAGGCTGCCTGAAAACAAAAGATGGAAAACTCATAATAGAAAAACTTCAAATTGTACATACATTTTCAGATTATATGAAAAACCTTTATGATGTTACAAGAGAAGAACAGTATGATATTCGGAGTAATAATGAAGGACCATCAATTCTGAAGAAAGAAGTCCAGAATGCCCTTGACCATAAGAAATTTGGAAAGACCCCGGGTCCAGACAACATCACAACAGAAATGATCAATGCCTTAGAACAGTGGTTCTCTACCTATTTTGGCCCATGCCCCCCTTTACCATATGTTCAGAACGTCATCCCCTCCCCCCTTTTCGAATTGCCTCCCTATAAATTCCCCCTACCCTTACACAGTATACATAAAAATGGAAGCTAAATTTAATAACACATACTAGAACAAGTCTATACATCTACATAAAACGTGATTTGCAGGGTCTACTTACGTTATAAAACGAATTTCATTAGGACGAGAAGTACAGAACCGTAAAATTTAGAGGGGAAAACAATATCAAGTAACTGGTTCTTGTATTAATGCGATCTTCAGATAATCTTAATCCCCCCCCCCTCCCTGGAAACCCTAAAATTCCCCCCTGGGGGAATTCCCCACCGGTTGAGAACCACTGCCGTAGAAGAATATGGAATAGACCACGTCACCAGACTGCTGAACACCATATACGATACTGGAGATATACCTCCTGAATAATGTAATTCTATATTTATTGCAATCCCGAAGAAATTAGGAGTCTTGGAATGTGATCAATATCGAACAATTAGTATAATAAGCAACATCACAAAGATTTTGCTAAGAATTATCATGCAAAGAGTTAGGAAGCAAATACAACCCGAAATAGGAGAGGAACAATGTGGGTTTGTAGAAGGCAAGGGTACAGTAAATGCTGTGTATATATTGAGAACAGTAATTGAACGTTCTATAGAAGTAAACAAAGATCTATATCTTTGCTTTATTGACTATACAAAGGCTTTCGATAAAGTGAGAGATGTCAACATGATGGAGATGCTTGCAGATTTGGAAATTGAGGGGAAAGATCTTAGACTCGTAAAAACATATTGGAAACAACAAGCTGCCATAAAGATTGATGGTGAATTAGTTCAATATCAGCCTATTAAGAGAGGTGTGAGGCAGGGATATGTAATGTCTCAATATATTTTTTCCCGGTACAGTGAAAGTATTTAAAAAAAAGAAAGAAATATTGACGATATGAGAGGAATCATCACTGGGGGACATACCATCAATAACATTAGATATACGGATGATGCAGTATTGATTGCAGACAATTAACAGGATTTGCAACATTTAATAGATGCGATTGTTATACACAGTGAATAATTATAAGAAACAGATTATGGTTGTCACTAAGAAGAAGAAAATATCACAATGTAATATACAAGTGCCGGTCTCCCTGGCTAAGGGTGTTAACGTCTTTTCCCGTAATCCCATACATTCACGTAGGGTAACGCAGCTGCGCGAGATTCGATAGCGGATTTCCGTCGCGCTCGTTACTTACTGGGTATGTGAGCCGGTGGCTCAGAAAGCAATGGCAAACTACTGAGCGTAATCTTGCCAAGAAATCAACAATAGCTGTAAAATGCTGGTGTTGACAACGATGTCCTGTAAATAGGATAAGAGAAAAAAAATATACAAGTAAATGTGACTAGTCTTAAACAAGTGAATCGGTACAATTATCTCGGAACAGTAATAACATCTGATGGAAGATGTCTTGAAGAAATTAGAACAAGAATCGCCATAGCGAAGGCAGCCTTTTGCGAGATGAAAAACATACTGACCCCAAAAAAAAGATGCCATTTGCAACGAGAAAAAAGAGTGTTTAGGTGCTACGGAGAACCTGTGCTTTTGTATGGATGTGAAGCGTGGACAATGAGCAGACAAGTTGAAAAACATCTGATGGCTGTGGAAATGTGGTTTCTGAGAACAATGCAAAGAATACCATGGACAGACAGAAAAACTAATGACCAAGTCCTACAAGAAACAAATGAACATCGTAAACTGATTAGAGAAATTAAACGTAGACAGTCACACATTTTTGGTCACGTTATGAGAAGAAATAAATTGGTGACAACTGGCAAGATCAAGGGGAAGAGAACAAAGGGAGGACAGAGAAGTAAATCCTGGATGGCTTGGCCACGTGGTATGGTCGAGACAAGAACACTGAGGTGATCTACGACTGTGGTGATCGTGTGAGATGGCAAAACATGACCGCTCACGCTTTCCGGCAAGGAACATGATGATCAATATAGGAAACGATAACTGCTAACGCATATTATCATGACAAATAATTATGGTTACAAAAAATCACAATGTTCTTAAATTTACCAGAAATTGTGAACATCATACATTTTCTGAAAAAAATCTAATATCACCTAAACATTCTGCGTTCCTTACATACCAAAAACTTCTTTAAAATCCCCCAAAATACCGTTAAAATGGCAAAGTCCTTGAAAAACACCAACTCCTTGACAGTTAGAAATTCCCTTAAAATAATTACCTCCTTGAAAACCATATGCTGTCTGAAAGTGATGAAGTCTCCTGGGATTACATTAGATAGTCCCTGAGGTGTGTCTCCATCTGTCACTTAACAGTCTCTCTCTGGATGTGAGTCGCGGTGTCTGCACGCAATGCCTGACATAGTGGCTGACTCGTGGAGTGAGTTATGCCCTTGTCATGGATCAAATCCCTGGGATTTTTGCAGTATACTTCTCTGGGATTAACTCAGAATCGGAGACCTTATTTTAGTTATGTCTAAACCAACGGGTGTCGATGTGTAAGGGAACTGTTCACACCGTGGAATACCTGCGGAGTAGTGTAAGTGAAGTTGTTTCACTTGAGGCAGCCAATGGTAATATCTTCATAAGTTTTCAGTCTTCAAAGTCCATACTAGGAGAATCTCAAACATTCATAAACGCCGGCTAGGATCTCAGTTTGTGTATACCAAATTTCACATGGACTATATATCGGGTGTTTATAAAGTTTCACTACATTTTGTACGTAGAGCATATTTGAAAAAAACAAAAAAACATGAAGTACACGATATCATAAAAATTCTTTCTTCCGTTGAAGTGTTTGGAGTGCAAAGAATTACTCCAACCGACGACAGCCATTCGCTGCATATTGCTGCACTGTGGACTGTGGAGCAAATTGTTTTGATGGCACCATGTTCTACATACAAAGTGTAGTGAGACTTTACAAACACTCGGTATATTATGTTGTGGGTAGGTTTGTATATCTTTGTACACGTTGCCGCGGAGGCATTTGTCGGGTATAAACTGTATCATGTCCAGCTGGCGAGAATGTTTATAGAGCGGAACTTTGATACAGGACCCCATATAATTTTGCCTTGGTCTGAACTGGCTTGGTATGCGATCCTCCGAACAGAACTTAGGGAAGAAAGATTAGGAGAATTTGTTGGGTATGGCGCCAGGCACGTTTAGAACTAGTATATGTCATATCTACAATCTACACATACATTCAACACTTACAAGTCACGACTGCAAGACACACCAACAAACGACGTCGACATGCCACATCTTCAAATCAACCCCACCACTGCTGGACTAGAAGTTAACGTCACATCTGCAAACCACACCTACAAGTCACTCATAGAAGTCACGACTGCAAAGCCATAACTATAAACCAAGCCTACAAGCCACACTTACAAGCCACATCTATAAGTCACACCTAATAACCACTTTCGAGCCACGCCTATAAACCACGCCTACAAACTATTCCTAAAGATTACATCTATAATTCACACCCGCAAGTTAAAACCTATAAGTCACACCTACATGTCTTGGCTCCCAAATTGATGCAGCCTAAAATAAATACAAGAAAATTTCATACGAAGTATTATCGACGCGATACTAACCATATCACCAATTGAGTCTCGATTAATCTAAAAATATAGAACTAGCACCTAAATACATCTCATAGCGTGAAAATGAGCCCTTTACTATACTTGGTGTTCACCGGAGACATATTGTGTGCTGCGGGTGGATTAGTTTTTGAATTATTAAACACTGCCAGGTGTCTGTTCAATTGGAAGACACGGGCTTGGCTGTAATGACAACGAACAATGAAACGATGACGTCAGAAACATACACACCGAATCCTCACCACACAGAATAAACGAGGAGTGCAGGAAAAAAGTTCTCAGTGTATGACCACAGCAGTCCCTTTATACACTTCTGAGACATGACCCAGTATGTGCATCTCAGACGTCCCATTAAACACTTCTGAGACATGACTAGTGGTCAGGTTGGTGCAGCAGTTAGGACGTTACGTTGCCAGAGGCATCAGCGTGAAGGAGGAAACAAAGGGAATGGTTCGTCTCTCGTCGTTAAGTACACGTGAAAAAGACTGACCACCTATCCCTCTGAGCACTCAGGCCCAGAAAAATGTGATGATCCCTGCACTCACATACCCACAGAAAATGTGATGATCCCTGCACTCACATACCCACAGAAAATGTGATGATCCCTGCACTCACATACCCACAGAAATAATTGTTGATCCCAGCACTCACATACCCACAGAAAATGTGATGATCCCTGCACTCACATACCCACAGAAAATGTGATGATCCCTGCACTCACATACCCACAGAAATAATTGTTGATCCCAGCACTCACATACCCACAGAAAATGTGATGATCCCTGTACTCACATACCCACAGAAAATGTGATGATCTCTGCACTCACATACCCACAGAAAATGTGATGCTCCCTGCACTCACATACCCACAGAAAATGTGATGATCCCTGCACTCACATACCCAAAGAAAATGTGATGATCCCTGCACTCACATACCCAAAGAAAATGTGATGCTCCCTGCACTCACATACCCACAGAAATATGTGATGATCCCAGCACTCACATACCCACAGAAATATGTGATGATCCCTGTACTCACATACCCACAGAAATATGTGATGATCCCAGCACTCACATACCCACAGAAATATGTGATGATCCCTGTACTCACATACCCACAGAAATATGTGATGATCCCTGTACTCACATACCCACAGAAAATGTGATGATCCCTGTACTCACATACCCACAGAAAATGTGATGATCCCAGCACTCACATACCCACATAAATATGTGATGATCCCTGTACTCACATACCCACAGAAAATGTGATGATCCCAGCACTCACATACCCACAGAAATATGTGATGATCCCTGTACTCACATACCCACAGAAATATGTGATGATCCCAGCACTCACATACCCACAGAAATATGTGATGATCCCTGTACTCACATACCCACAGAAATATGTGATGATCCCTGTACTCACATACCCACAGAAAATGTGATGATCCCAGCACTCACATACCCACAGAAATATGTGATGATCCCTGTACTCACATACCCACAGAAAATGTGATGATCCCTGTACTCACATACCCACAGAAATATGTGATGATCTCTGCACTCACATACCCACAGAAAATGTGATGATCTCTGCACTCACATACCCACAGAAATATGTGATGATCCCAGCACTCACATACCCACAGAAAATGTGATGATCCCTGTACTCACATACCCACAGAAAATGTGATGATCTCTGCACTCACATACCCACAGAAATATGTGATGATCCCAGCACTCATATACCCACAGAAATATGTGATGATCCCTGTACTCACATACCCACAGAAAATGTGATGATCCCTGTACTCACATACCCACAGAAAATGTGATGATCCCTGCACTCACATACCCACAGAAAATGTGATGATCCCTGTACTCACATACCCACAGAAATATGTGATGATTCTAGCACTCACATACCCACAGACAAACTGTGATGATTCTAGCACTCACATACCCACATAAATAATTGTTAATCCCAGCACTCACATACCCGCATAAATAAATGATGAACCCTGCACTCACATACTCACAGAAATAATTGATGAACCCTGCACTCACATACCCTCAAAAACATGTGATGATCTCAGCACTCACATACCCAAAGAAACATGTGATGATCTCTGCACTCACAAACCCACAGAAACATGTGATGATTCTAGCACTCACATACCCACATAAACATGTGATGATTCTAGCACCCAATACCCACATAAACAGGTGATGATTCTAGCACTCACATACCCACAAAAACAGTTGATGATTATAGCACTCACATACCCACAGAAACAGTTGATGATTCTAGCACTCACATACCCACAGAAACATGTGATGATTCTAGCACTCACATGCCCACAGAAACATGTGATTATTCTAGCACTCACATACCCACGGAAATAATTGTTGATCCCAGCTCTCACATACGCACAGGAATAAATGATGAACCCTGCACTCACTCACATAAATAATTGATGAACCCTGCACTCACATATACTCAAAAACTTGTGATGATCTCAGCACTCACATACCCAAAGAAACATGTGATGATCCCTGCATTCACAAACCCACAGAAACATGTGATGATTCTAGCACTCACATACCCACAGAAACATGTGATGATTCTAGCACTCACATACCCACAGTAGGTTCCGGATTTGTGAGTGTGTGTGGGTGGGGGTGGATGTGTGTGTATGTGTGTGTGTGTGTGGATTTGTGTGTATATGTGTGCGTGGATGTGTGTGTGTATGTATATGTGTGTATGTATATGTGTGTGTGGATTTGTGTGTGTGGTGTGTGTGTGTATATATATATATCAATCAATCAATCATGTGCCATCCCGGAAAGCGTGGGCGGTCATGACTCGCCATTTCATTCGATCACCAGTGGCTTAGTGTTCCTGTCTCGTCCATGCCATGTGGCCAAGCCATCCAGGTATTTTCCTCTCGGTCTTCCTCTTGGTCTGTTCCCTTCGATCTTGCCAGTTGTCACTAAGTTCTCCAATCCATTTCTTCTCATAACATGTCCAAAAAATTCTGACTGTCTACGTCTAATTTCTCTAATCAGTTTACAATGTTAATTTGTCTCCTGTAGTACTTGGTCATTGGTTTTTCTGTCTGTCCATGGTATTCTTTGCATTTTCCTCAGAAACCACATTTCTGCAGCCATCAGATGCTTTTCAGCTTGACTGCTCATTGTCTAAGTTTCACATCCATACAAAAGAACAGGCTCTATGTATCCCCTCAACACTCTTTTTCTCGTTTCAATTGACATCTTTTTATTGGTCAGAATGTTTTTCATCTTGCTAAAGGCTACTTTCGCCATGGCGATTCTTGTTCTAATCTCTTCAAGGCATCTCCCATCAGATGTTATGACTGTTCCAAGATAATTGTACCGATTCACTTGTTGAAGAATATTTCCATTTACTTGTATATTACATTGTGGCACTTCTTTCTTCCTAGTGACGACCATAACCTGAGTCTTTTTACAATTTAATTCTAACCCCAGTCGCTCACTGTGTACAACAACCGCATCTACTAATTGTTGCAGGTCCTGCGCATTGTCTGCAATTAATACTGTATCATCTGCATATCTAATGTTATTGATGTTTCGTCCTCCAACGCTGATTAAATTTATATCCTCTACATTTCTGAAAATATTTTCACTGTATAGGGAAAAAAGATCTGGAGACATCACACATCCCTGCCTAATACCTCTCTTAATTGGCTGATACTGTCCCACTTCATTATCAATCCTTATTGCAGCTTGTTGTTTCCAATATATGTTTTTTATAAGTCTAATGTCTTTCCCATCATATATATATATATATGTGTGTGTGTGTGTGTGTGTGTGTGTGTGTGTGTGTGTGTGTGTGTGTGTATATATTTATGTGTATGAAATACGAACAGTTGTTACCGGAGACATTTCAGATGTGGTTTCACTGAAGAATGACAGGGGCTTGCTCTTTGTGACAAATCAACAACTGAGAAAAGAAAAACGTTGTCTGTAAGCACTTTAAAAATTATATCCAGTTGGACATCGCATAGTGTCAGTCATAAACTGTCACTGCCTTAGCAGAAGACTCTGAGAAAATTGCACATCTAAACCGAAGGTCGGAGGTCGGTATCGAATGCATAACCTTCGTAACGCAAGATAGACGGGTTGACCACTCGCCACGGTGACTCCCATGTGCCATGTAAACATAAGATCAGATAGCTACACTAACGGAAGAGACAAGCGTGATAAAATACTCGTAGGTTAGTTAGTTGGTTAGTTAGTTAGCTGGTTGGTTGGTTGGTTAGTTAGTTAGCCGGGGTTCCAACTTTACGGCACATAATTGCCCCATTATGCTCAATTCCTGTGCCAGTGAATATCACACACAATGTTCCTCACATATAGACAAGTGGAACATACAAGAGTCTCGACAAACCTACAGCCCACACATGCATACTATACAAAATGCCGCTGCCCGAATGCCAATACAAAAGATTCAAAAGGAACAAAAAAAGAATAAAATAGAATGGCAACACAAAAGATACAAAAGGTAGGTACTTGAGTGCAATCAACCAATCAATCCCTAGCACACATTAATGCTGCCCTTGACCTCGCCAGAAGTTTTGTAAGATATACACGCCATTGATGTGATACGATTGTAAGAATAGAAGTGCATAAGCTGGAGTTGTAAACGTATTATAAGTATTGATTGATGTCGATTCAGCTGGGATAAAAACAAGAAACTCATCGAGCATGGAGTATTATGAATAACCCTGGGTGATATTCGTGACCTATTGTGCATGAATGATTTTGAAAATATCTGAGAAATGTAGGGTAATGAAAGAAATGCATCGCCTAACTCGCTCTTCTTTGGAGGAAAATGCATTAGACCTAGGCATGCAACTCTTAGGCCCTAACTAGAAGGAATAACTATATATAATCAAACATTTTAGCCCGTGGGTTCTTCTCGAAGCTTCCAGATCTTTCAATTCCATGGAGTCTTGTCTTGCGCCGCTCTCATTATTGTACGCATTTTATAATCTCTTCTCGAAGATTCCAGATCTTTCAATTCCATGGAGTCTTGTCTTGCGCCGCTCTCATTATTGTACGCATTGTATAATCTCTTCTCGAAGCTTCCAGATCTTTCAATTCCATGGAGTCTTGTCTTGCGCCGCTCTCATTATTGTACGTATTCTACATGGACAGATCTGTCTGCGTCTGTTATATGCATATTTTCCATGGACTATTATTTCCATGCAAAGAATACCTCGGGCAAATAGAAAAATCAATCTGACAGTCAGGAAATACTTGAAAACCACAGAATTATTAAATGAAGGAAACAAGACGTAGGTAGTAGAGGTTACAATGGCCGAATTCATAAAAGCGTTCGCTCTTAAACTTCCGATGTACTAATGTCGAGGTAGCGTGTTCAACCCCCACACTGGTGAGTTGAACTAACATTTTGACCTCCCGTCCTTGACTTGGGGACGTAAATTACAAGTACCTTTGAAGTCGGAGTGGGTTCGCCCGGTGGTGATGAACGCTGGTAATAGGGAAAGCTAATGCACCAGCAAATAGTCAACCCAGTACACTAGAAATACTAGCACGTCTAAGGATACGCTTGGGTTCAACGCGAGATAACAGAAATACTAGCACGTCTAAGGATACGCTTGGGTTCAACGCGAGATAACAGAAATACTAGCACGTCTAAGGATACGCTTGGGTTCAACGCGAGATAACAGAAATACTAGCACGTCTAAGGATACGCTTGGGTTCAACGCGAGATAACAGAAATACTAGCACGTCTAAGGATACGCTTGGGTTCAACGCGAGATAACAGAAATACTAGCACGTCTAAGGATACGCTTGGGTTCAACGCGAGATAACAGAAATACTAGCACGTCTAAGGATACGCTTGGGTTCAACGCGAGATAACAGAAATACTAGCACGTCTAAGGATACGCTTGGGTTCAACGCGTGATAACAGAAATACTAGCACGTCTAAGGATACACTTGGGTTCAACGCGAGATAACAGAAATACTAGCACGTCTAAGGATACGCTTGGGTTCAACGCGAGATAACAGAAATACTAGCACGTCTAAGGATACGCTTGGGTTCAACGCGAGATAACAGAAATACTAGCACGTCCAAGGATACGCTTGGGTTCATCGCGAGATAACAGAAATACTAGCACGTCTAAGGATACGCTTGGGTTCAACGCGAGATAACAGAAATACTAGCACGTCTAAGGATACGCTTGGGTTCAACGCGAGATAACAGAAATACTAGCACGTCTAAGGATACGCTTGGGTTCATCGCGAGATAACAGAAATACTAGCACGTCTAAAGATACGCTTGGGTTCAACGCGAGATAACAGAAATACTAGCACGTCTAAGGATACGCTTTGGTTCAACGCGAGATAACAGAAATACTAGCACGTCTAAGGATACGCTTGGGTTCAACGTGAGATAACAGAAATACTAGCACGTCTAAGGATACGCTTGGGTTCAACGCGAGATAACAGAAATACTAGCACGTCTAAGGATACGCTTGGGTTCAACGCGAGATAACAGAAATACTAGCACGTCTAAGGGTACGCTTGGGTTCAACGCGAGATAACAGAAATACTAGCACGTCTAAGGATACGCTTGGGTTCAACGCGAGATAACAGAAATACTAGCACGTCTAAGGATACGCTTGGGTTCAACGCGAGATAACAGAAATACTAGCACGTCTAAGGATACGCTTGGGTTCAACGCGAGATAACAGAAATACTAGCACGTCTAAGGATACGCTTGGGTTCAACGCGAGATAACAGAAATACTAGCACGTCTAAGGATACGCTTGGGTTCAACGCGAGATAACAGAAATACTAGCACGTCTAAGGGTACGCTTGGGTTCAACGCGAGATAACAGAAATACTAGCACGTCTAAGGGTACGCTTGGGTTCAACGCGAGATAACAGAAATACTAGCACGTCTAAGGATACGCTTGGGTTCAACGCGAGATAACAGAAATACTAGCACGTCTAAGGATACGCTTGGGTTCAACGCGAGATAACAGAAATACTAGCACGTCTAAGGATACGCTTGGGTTCAACGCGAGATAACAGAAATACTAGCACGTCTAAGGATACGCTTGGGTTCAACGCGAGATAACAGAAATACTAGCACGTCTAAGGATACGCTTGGGTTCAACGCGAGATAACAGAAATACTAGCACGTCTAAGGATACGCTTGGGTTCAACGCGAGATAACAGAAATACTAGCACGTCTAAGGATATGCTTGGGTTCAACGCGAGATAACAGAAATACTAGCACGTCTAAGGATACGCTTGGGTTCAAAGCGAGATAACAGAAATACTAGCACGTCTAAGGATACGCTTGGGTTCAACGCGAGATAACAGAAATACTAGCACGTCTAAGGATACGCTTGGGTTCAACGCGAGATAACAGAAATACTAGCACGTCTAAGGATACGCTTGGGTTCAACGCGAGATAACAGAAATACTAGCACGTCTAAGGATACGCTTGGGTTCAACGCGAGATAACAGAAATACTAGCACGTCTAAGGATACGCTTGGGTTCAACGCGAGATAACAGAAATACTAGCACGTCTAAGGATACGCTTGGGTTCAACGCGAGATAACAGAAATACTAGCACATCTAAGGATACGCTTGGGTTCAACGCGAGATAACAGAAATACTAGCACGTCTAAGGATACGCTTGGGTTCAACGCGAGATAACCAAAAAAAAAGTAAATAATAAAGGTGTAGACAGTCAATATTTTTTGGGCACGATATAAGGATAAATACAGTTGAGAACTTAGTGGCAACTGGCAATATTGCTGGGAAAAAAAAGCATGGAACAGATATGGTGATAACAAGTTGGATGGCTTGGCCACGCGGATTAATGGGGACAAGTACACAGACCTGTTCCAAGATCCAGGTGATTGTATAAAGTGACGAACCGTGACCGCCCACGCTTATCGGCATGGCACATGATTAGGATGGATGACATCCACGGTCTCCTGAGATAGATACAAATCATTGACACCACTGGGAATTGAACAAAGGCATCTCTATTGGTAAGGAAGGCCCCAATCACTATGCCACCACATTATTTCACAAGTACCTATCAATACCCACAGATGCATTCATCGTTTCACTTTAACAGCCTCTGTTTTTCTCCATATCCGTACTGACTTTCATCTTTGTGTCCATGAACTTATGAGTATTGTTTGCCACTCAAAGTGTAGAAACGGAAGAAGTAGACATCGGATTACACACTGGACAATAACACAACTGCAAGAATGAACGAACGAGCAAACTTTATTTTCAAAGATAAAGAGATGCAGCTGTCATCATACGGAAGCGACAGGTTCGAATCTCGGTGTACCTAATTATTTACACTGGCTAATCTGGGTGCCTCCCCTTCCCACAGACGATGTTTTCCCCTCGGGTTGCTAGGGCAACCTCTGGGCTCGTGGCGTAATTGATCCAGTGAAAGACGTATCCAGGCCTGAACAAGGATACAGATAAGTGACAAAAACCACGGTGGATTTAAATATTTGTGGAGTATTCCTTTGCTAGTTGTAAGTTATTCAGTGACAGGAAACGGAATTTACACAAATAGTGATGTTTTTCAGTAACGGGAAATGTGATTTAACCAACTATTAAAATGTTTTTCAATTACAGGAAACACATTTTAAAAAAAACCTGTCATTTGTGGAGTAATCTTTCGTTAGTGGTCATCGCCAATAGCAGGAAACGTGATTTAATCAAACAGACAATAAACACGTAAATGTAAGTGCATAACAGGGAAATCGTTTCTTTCTGGGATCTGCCAATTAAAATAAATAAATAGAAGCGGACGAAAGACTAAGACGAAGATTGATGGTAGACATAAAATCCATTATGAAAAGAAAACATCGATAAAAATGCAGATGTAACCAAGAAAATTGCAGACCAAACTGAGTAGAATGTATAAAAAGTCAGTTTTTCGTGAAATGGATACAATGCAAAACTGTTAACGGATTTAAGTCACATGGTTTTGGTTGTTAAATAAGGATTTATCATGCATTCTTTCTTTTTGATAATGTGAGCAATTGATAAATAGTGTTTATTTCTCTACGGGGAGGGGAGGGCGGGGATTGGGAGGGGTTCTGGAAGAATCTCAAAAGTGAGAGGAAAGACCAGGAGAACTTTCAATCAGATAGTGGTGGGAATGATTAGTAGTGTGACTCTTCGCTGGCTGTTGAAAAAGGGGACGGAGCGCATATGGGAATGTCCTGAGTGCAGTGATGTCGGTTCTTAGCTCAACTCAACTCAACATTCTCTACGAAAAGATATGAGTGTCCTTTACAAGAACGCTTTCGATTTGTTTAATGAAATCATTTATGCATTAAATTAAGCTATCGTGCTACTGAAACTGGTTCCCTATGCTACGCTTTGCAAGCGGGCCATAGGTTTGTTACAGCAGGGGTCGATAATCTTTTTTGTAGTTGTGTGCTTAAGTAATGTTGCATATTCACTCAACGCCTCACCGTTTGTCTACCATAGTCAAATCCATATTGGTTTGTTCAAAAATCTTGTGACAAATGTATATCAAGGTGTTGCCTTATTGACTCACTTTCTTCTTCTTCTTCTTCTTCTTCTTCTTCTTCTTCTTCTTCTTCTTCTTCTTCTTCTTCTTCTTCTTCTTCTTCTTCTTCTTCTTCTTCTTCTTCTTCTTCTTCTTCTTCTTCTTCTTCTTCCTCCTCTTCTTCTTCATGCCATGGTTCATTGGTGATCATGCCTATCCACGGCCCTGTGTCTTATGTTAATAGTACCATATTACTTAACACAAATTTGTGTGCTACAGACAACCGAGGGGTCTGGCGTGAGAATGTAACAGCTGAGAGAGAGAAAAGAGAGAGAGAAAGAGAGGGTAGAGAGAGAGATAAAGAGAGAGAGAGAGAGAGAGAGAGAGACAAAGAGAGAGAGAGAGAGAGAGAGAGAGAGAGAGAGAGAGAGAGAGAGAGAGAGAGAGAGAGAGAGAGAGAGAGAAAGAAGATAGAGATAGAGATAAAGAGAGAATAGAGTAGAGCTTTGATAAGGTCTGTCATTGCTTCTTCTTACTCACTCAGTTTACATCCGATGGCAGATTCCTGCCTCAAATGTCTAACAACTTTCGTTTCAAGGGGATTTAAAATCAAGAATAATTTTAAAAGGGATTATATAATTCTATTTAACTAAACATTCAACGTTTTAATGAAATCATGAACTGCATTTAAATTCACTTAGCGTGAAACTGAAACAACTTCCTCGTGCCACGATGGGTAAGGGCGCCATAGTTTTCGTCCCCTTGTCTACAGGCTATTTGTGAAGCACAGGACCTGAAGGTACCATTTTTTGCTACACTCTGGGGTGAAAGTTCATGACGCAAATGTGTAATTTTAGGCTACGCACCAGAGCAGAATTACAGACAGGAATGTGTAATTTTCCTTTACACATCAGGAAAAATAATGACAGTAATGTGTTATTATCAGCTACAAACAAGAGTAGAATTTACAAGATAGGAATGTGCAACTTTCTGCTGCATACGAGAGTAAAAAAACAAGACAGGAATATGTTATTTTCAGCTACACAGGATAGTATTAGTACACTTATAAGACAAGGGGGTGTTATTTTCAGCTACACAAGATAGTATTAGTACACTTATAAGACAAGGGGGTGTTATTTTCAGCTACACAAGATAGTATTAGTACACTTATAAGACAAGGGGGTGTTATTTCCAGCTACACAGGATAGTTTTAGTACACTTATAAGACAAGGGGGTGTTATTTTCAGCTACACAAGATAGTATTAGTACACTTATAAGACAAGGGGGTGTTATTTTCAGCTACACAAGATAGTATTAGTACACTTATAAGACAAGGGGGTGTTATTTTTAGCTACACAAGATAGTATTAGTACACTTATAAGACAAGGGGGTGTTATTTTCAGCTACACAGGATAGTTTTAGTACACTTATAAGACAAGGGGGTGTTATTTTCAGCTACACAGGATAGTTTTAGTACACTTATAAGACAAGGGGGTGTTATTTTCAGCTACACAGGATAGTATTAGTACACTTATAAGACAAGGGGGTGTTATTTTCAGCTACACAGGATAGTATTAGTACACTTATAAGACATGGGGGGTGTTATTTTCCGTCTAGGGTGGAAGTAGAAGACAGGAATGAGGTTTGTTTTCCCCACTGTACGCTAGTGTGGAATTTAAATACAGGAGTGTGTTATTTCTCGATATTCGTTAGGGTAGAAGACAGAAATGTACGAGTTCCTGTCACACGCTAGAGTATAAGTTCAAGGCAGAAGTCTATCACATTCCACTGTAGGCTAGGGTACAAGATATATATGTGTCCATTTTCGGCTACGCGCTAGGGTAGAGTATCATGTTCCGCTACAGACTAGGGTAGAGTATCATGTTCCGCTACAGACTAGGGTAGAGTATCATGTTCCGCTACAGACTAGGGTAGAGTATCATGTTCCGCTACAGACTAGGGTAGAGT